>SJYT01058723.1:89835-117176 GCA_006410635.1 Cephalophus harveyi | reverse complement strand
AAATGTTTAAAATTGTTTATAAAGCTGTAATTTGTTCATGTGTGCTTATTTTCTACAGAATTTTCCCCCTAAAATAATTATCTATGTTAGTCACTAAAACTGTCTTGTTTTTGTAGGTGAGAATTAAATAATTGATACTTAATCTAAGTAAGGAAAATGTTCCAGTAGATTTAATTTAAATATAAAATTTTCCATTCTTCTCTCCATTTTTGAATTATTAGTGCCTGATTACTTAAATTATATTTTTAAGTTTTAAAGGATGACTAAACCTCTCTTATTTCAGTTTTGTGCCAGTGCCATGCTGCTTTGATGATTAAAGCTTGGCAGTATAGTGTAATTTGAAGTCAGGGAGCCTGATTCTTCTAGCTCTGTTTTTTCTTTCTGAGGATTGCTTTGATTATTCAGGGTCTTTTGTGTTTCCATACAAATTGTAAATTTTTGTTCTAATTCTGTGAAAAGTGAATAACGGGATTTTTAAGACCAAATTTTGGCAACAGCTATATCCAGATTAAAAAAACATCAATACAAAAAAATTGGTTTAAGCTACATATTAAACCAGATAGACCAAAAAGATATATACAGAATACTAACAGTAGGATGCACATTCTTCTCAAATGCACATGGAAAATTCTCTTGGATATGTCATATGTTAGACTGCAAAGCAAGACTTAATAAACTTAGAAAAGCTTTAGATCATATCAAGCATTTTTTATGACCCTGGTGATATGAAACCTAAAAATTAGTTATAAGAAGAAAACTGGAAAATCAACAAATGAAAATTAAACAACATGCTACTGAACTCACTGGAAAAGATCCTGATGCTAGGAAAGATTGAAGGCAGGAGGAGAAGAGGATGACAGAGTATGAGGTAGTTGGATGACATCTCTGACTTGATGGACATGAGTTTGGGTAAGCTCTGGGAGTTGGTGATGGACAGAGAAGCCTGGCGTGCTGCAGTCCATGGAGTCACAAATAGTTGGACAAGACTGAGCAACTGAACTGAACTGAACTACTGAAAAACTTATTGATCAAATAAGAAATCAAAAGAGAAATTTTAAAAATATATATCGAGACAAATGAAAATAAAAATACATATACCAAAACTTATGAGATGCAGCAAAAGCAGCTCTATGAGGGAATTTTACACTGATAAACACCTATATTAAGAAAACAGAAAGATCTCAAGCAAACAAAATAACTTTATATTGCAAAGAGTCAGACACAACTTAGCAACTGAACAACAAAAACAGCTTCATATCCAAAGGAACAGGAAAAAGAAGGACAAACTAAGCCTGAAGAAACAGAGACTACAAATTAATAGAGTGATTGCTAATAAGGAGATTAAATCAGTAACCAAAAACCTCCCAACAAATTCAAGTCCAGGACCAGATGGCTTTACTGATTAATTCTATAAAGAAAAAAAAAAAAAAGAATGATTACTAGTCATTTTCAAATTCCCAGAATTATCAGAAGAAGAGGAAACACTTCCAAACTTACTTTATGAGCTCTTTATTTAAAAACAAGAGAAAACATTGACAACATAGCTCAAATAATTATGAGTCTCCCGATCAATTTATCAACCACATTCAAAAGAGCAGCATTTATTTTCTATTCTGGTAAGTTGGATATCTTATTCCATTTTTATTTAAAGCTGAAAAAAATTGTACAACACAGTAATTACATTTTATATTTTATCCTCTTTCATCCTTCTTCCCTGTTTATATATGTATTTATATGGTAAATATAAATACCACTTCAGTTTTCTTGCCTTGAGAACCCCACGAACAGTATGAAAAGGCAAAAAGATAGGACACTGAAAGATGAACTCCCCCGGTCAGCAGGTGCCCAATATGCTACTGGAGATCAGTGAAGAAAACTCCAGAAAGAATGAAGAGATAGAGCCAAAGCAAAAACAATACACAGTTGTGGATGTGACTGGTGATGGAAGCAAGGTCCAGTTCTGTAAAGAGCACCATTGCATAGGAACGTGGAATGTTAGGTCCATGAATCAAGGCATACTGGAGGTGGTCAAACAGGAGATAGCAAGAGTGAACGTCAATGTTTTAGGAATCAGCAAATTAAAATGGACTGGAATGGGTGAATTAAACTCAGATGACCATTATATCTACTACTGTGGGCAACAATCCCTTAGAAGAAATGGAGTAGCTGTCATAGTCAACAAAAGAGTCGGAAATGCAGCACTTGGGTGCAATCTCATAAAACAACAAAATGATCTCTGTTCATTTCCAAGGCAAATCATTCAGTATCATGGTAATTCAAGTGTATGCCCTGACCAGTAATGCTGAAGAAGCTGAATTTGAACAGTTCTATGAAGACCCACAAATTGGCAACACACTCCAGTTTTCTTGCCTGGAGAATCCCAGGGACCGGGGAGCATGGTGGGTTGCCGTCTATGGGGTCACACAGAGTCGGACACAACTGAAGCGACTTAGCAGCAGCAGCAACAACATGAAAACCTACAGGACCTTTTAGAACTAACACTGAAAAAAGATGTCTTTTTCATTATAGAGGACTGGAATGCAAAAGTAGGAAGTCAAGAAACACCTGGAGTAACAGGTAAATTTGACCATGGAGTATAGAATGAAGCAGGGCAAAGACTAATAGAGATTTTCCAAGAAAACTCACTGGTCATAGCAAACACCCTCTTCCAACAAGACAAGAGAAGACTACACATGAACATCACCAGACGGTCAATACCGATATCAAACTAATTATATTCTTTGCAGCCAAATATGAAGAAGCTCTATACAGTCAGCAAAAACAAGACTAGGAGCTAACTGTGACTCAGATCATGAACTCCTTATTGTCAAATTCAGACTTAAATAGAGGAAAGTAGGGAAAGCCACTAGACCATTCAGGTATGACCTAAATCAGTTCCCTTATGACTATACAGTGGAAGTGAGAAATAGATTCAAGAGATTAGATCTGATAGAATGCCTGAAGAACTATGGACTGAGGTTTGTGACATTGTACAGAAGGCAGTGATCAAGACCATCCCCAAGAAAAAGAAATGCAAAAAGGTAAAGCCTTTTTGAGGCTGAGGAAGCCTTACAAATAGCCGTGAAAAGAAGAGAAACGAAAAGCAAAAGAGAAAAGGAAAGATATACCCATCTGAATGCAGAGTTCCAAAGAATAGCAAGGAGAGATAAGAAAGCCTTCCTCACTGATCAATGCAAAGAAATAGAGGAAAACAATAGAATGGGAAATACTAGCGATCTCTTCAAGAAAATTAGAGATACCAAGGGAACATTTCATACAAAGATGGGCACAATGAAAGACAGAAATGGAATGCACCTAATAGAAGCAGAAAATGTTATGAAGAGGTGGCAAGAATACACAAAAGAACTATACAAAAAAGATCTTCATGACCTAGATAATCACGATGGTGTGGTCATTCACCTAGAGCCAGACATCCTTGAATTTGAAGTCAAGTGAGTCTTAGGAAGCATCCCTATAAACAAAGCTAGTGGAGATGATGGAATTCCAGTTGAGCTATTTCAAATCCTGAAAGATGATGCTGTGAAAGTGCTGCACGCAATATGCCAGCAAATTTGGAAAACACAGCAGTGGCCACAAGACTGGAAAAGGTCCGTTTTCATTCCAATCTCAAAGAAAGGCAATGCCAAAGAATGCTCAAACTACCACACAATTGCACTCATCTTGCATGCTAGCAAAGTAATGATCAAAATTCTCTAAGCCAGGCTTCAACAATACACGAACCAAGAACTTCCAGATATTCAAGCTGGTTTCAGAAAAGGCAGAGGAACCAGAGGTTAAATTGCCAACATCCACTGGATCATTGAAAAAGCAAGAGAGTTCCAGAAAAACATCTCTTTCTGCTTTATTGATGACGCCAAAGCCTTTGACTATGTGGATCACAATAAACTGGAAAATTCTTCAAGAGATGGGAATACCAGACCACCTGACCTGCCTCTTGAGAAACCTATATGCATATGAGGAAGCAACAGTTAGAACTGGACATGGAACAACAGACACTCCTTTCCCTATTTGGAAAGGAGTGTGTCAAGGCTGTATGTTGTCACCCTACTTATTTAACTTATATGCAGATTACATCATGAGCAACGCCAGGCTTGATGAAGCATAGGCTGGAATCAAGATTGCTGGGAGAAATATTAATAACTTCAGATATTCAGATGACACCACCCTTATGGTGGAAAGCAAAGAAGAACTAAAGAGCCTCTTGATGAAAGAGAAAGAAGAAAGTGAAAAACTTGGCGTAAAGCTCAACGTTCAGAAACTAAGATCATGGCATCCGGTCCCATCAGTTCATGGCACATAGATGGGGAAACATGGAAACAGTGGCAGACTTTATCTTCTGGAGCTCCAAAATCACTACAGATGGTGACTGCTGCCATGAAATTAAAAGACACTTGCTCCTTGGCTACAGGCCATTGGGTCACAAAGAGTCAGACACAACTGAACGACTTCACTTTCGCTTTCACTCCTTGGAAAGAAAGTTTTGACCAACCTAGACAACATATTAAAAAGCAGAGATATCACTTTACCAACAAAAGTCCGTCTAGTCGAGGCTTTGAATTTTCCAGTAGTCATGTATGGATGTGAGAGTTGGACTATAGAGAAAGCTGAGCACTGAGGGATTGATACTTTTGAACTGTGGTGTTGGAGAAGACTCTTGAGAGTCCCTTGGACTGCAAGGGATCCAACCAGTCCCTCCTAAAGGCGATCAGTCCTGAGTGTTCATTGGAAGGACTGATGCTGAAGGTAAAACTCCAATACTCTGGCCACCTTATGTGAAGAACTTACTCATTGGAAAAGACCCTAATGCTGGGAAAGATTAAAGGCGGGAGGAGAAGGGGATGACAGAGGATGAGATGGTTGGATGGCATCACCGACTCAATGGACAGGAGTTTGGGTAAACTCTGGGAGTCGATGATGGACAGGGAAGCCTGGCATGCTGCAGCCCATGGGTCACAAAGATTCGGACACAACTGAGCGACTGAACTGAACTGATATGGTAATTAATATGTATAAATATATTTATATATTTGTGTACTATGTATATTAAAATTATATACATATGATTTTAAAGAATTTTCTTGAGATATGGTATAACATACAAAAATCTTTGCATATTTGATGTATACAATTTTATGCATTTGGATATATGCATACATCTATGAAACTATTTCCATAATATATGTCACAACATAAACATTACCCTCAAAATTCCCTCCTAACTTCCATATTTATTATTATTACTTTTTGTGATAAAATTATTTAATGTAAGATCCATCCTCTCAGCATAATTTTCAGTGTAAAATGCAGTTGTTAATTATAGGCACTACGCTAAATATTAGGGGGCTTCTAGTGTGGTTCAGTGGTAAAGTATCCACTTTAATGCAAAAGATGTAGATGATGCCAGGGGTCTGATCCCTGGGTTGGGAAGACCCCTGGAGGAGGGCAGGGCAACCCACTTTAGTATTCTTGCCTGGAGAATCCCCATGGACAGAGGAGTTTGGCAGGCTACAGTCCATAGGGTCGCAGAGTTGGACATGACTGACATGACTGAGCATGCATGCATGTTGTATATTATGTGTCTAAGACTAGTCATCTTGTATAACTGAGACTTGGTACACTTTTCCTTATATGTCTCCATTTTCACTTTCTTGCAGCCTCTGGTAACCACCATTCTACTCTCTGCTTCTATGAATTTGAACATTTTAGATTTCTCATGTTAGTGGTATTGTGTGGCTATCCATTGCAGTCACACGAAGTTTCATTTTAAAAAATGGGAGAGGTCTGGATCCCACCCCTAGAGACTATGATGTATTTGATCTAGGGAACAAGGTAGGCATCAAGTCTAACACTGGATAAAATTAAAATGAAAATTTTATAAAAATATTCAGAGATGCACTTCTTGGACTAAGAGTTTATGAATTTGGAAGCCAAATAAGTTGCTTGACACATTTTCACTTGTTTATGTCTGCCCAAGATATGGTAATTATGCATATGAGTAGCACTTACCAATTCTTATATTTTTTCATATAACACAAAATACATAAAAATTATACTTTTGCATTAAACAAGGAGAATATGAGCATATATAAAAATGAGAACAAAAGCTTAAATGTGGAGTTGAATGCAAAAAGGATGGATTAATCTCTTCAGGTGCATTGAGAAACTCGTCCTCTGGTATGTTTAAAATTACTCACGAAGTTATAGGTTATAGAAAAGAAATGCTCACTTATGACTGGTTCAGTTATTGGTTTTGTACATGGATTCTTAACTTTTATTCCAAGGTCTACCAAGATCAACTATTTACATATACATTTTTGTTAGTGAGTTCTTTAGAAAATGTAGAAGCAGTAATCAAAAAGATTTCATCGTGATTTGTCAATATTACAGATTTTCAATATTTTTAAGTTCTCATATTGAAAATATCTGAGTCAAAGAGAGAAGGACAAAATTCTCCTTATGTGATTCTAAATTTCATATAGAAATTCAAAGGACTGAAATCCAATCCTGGCAAAGAATAGATTTGGAAGTCTGACACTATTTCAAGGCTTACTATAAAGTTACTACTATAGTCAAGGGTAGCATTAACATAAAAGATAGATAAATAGATCTATTGAATAGAATTGAGAGTAATAGACATGTGTGTGTGTGTGTTTAGTTGATTGTCATCAAAGTTACAAGGAGAATTTTATAGGAAAAGAATTATATTTTCAACAAATGGTGTTGTCAATTGGGTATCCATATGCAAGAAAATTAATGAACTTCATCTATACCAACTTTTCCTTATAAAAATTTACTAAAATAAATTATATACTTAAATATAAAATCTAAGAACATAACATTTCTAAAGCAAAGAAAAAAAAAAAATTCTAAAGCAAAGCATAAGCCAAAAAACCTTTTTGACTTTGGGTTAGGCAGAGCTTTCTTAACTATGACATCAAAATTATTAATCATAAAAGAAAAAATGATAAATGGCATTTCATAAAAATTAAGAAATTCTATTTTTCAAAAAGCAGTATTAAGAGAATGAAAGGCAAAGCCTAAAGTAGGGAAACAGATCTGAAAATCACACACCTAAGAAGAAAATGTATAATATACTAAAAACTCTCAAAATTCAAAAAGACACAAAAACCTAATACAAAATGGATAAAAGATTTAAATAGATACTTCAGAGAGGATATGCAAATATCAAATAAATGCATGAAAAAGTGCTCAATATCATTAGTCATGGGAAAATGAAAAATAAAATCACAAGGAAGTATCAATACATATCTATTAAGAAGTTCAAAATTAAAAAGACTGACCAGAATCAGTGCATGGTAGGAAGCAGAGCAACTGGAACTCATACACTACAGGTGGGGATGTAAAATGATATAGCTACTTTAGAAAAACTTTGCTAAACTCATAATTTTAATTATACTTTTGCCATAACTCAGCTTCTGACTCCTAGGTAAAAAGAAAAAAAATTCTGTGCTCCCACAAAAATCTACACACAAATATTTGTAGTGATTTTGTTCATAGTTGCTTCAACTGGAAACCACCCAAATGGCCTTCAGCTGGAGAATGAATAAACAAATCTGGCACATCTGCACAAAGCAATAAAATTACTCCTCAGTAATGTATGAACTACTGATACATATGACAACACAGAAGATTATTAATTGCCTTATACTAAGTAAGAGAATCCAGAAGCAAAAGCCTACACACTGTGATTCCATTCTTATGATATTCTTGAAAAGGCAAAACTATATGGAGATAAAACAGATCAGTGGTTGCAAAGACCCAGGTTCCCTGATGGCTCAGAGGGTAAAGAGTCCAGCTGCAATGCAGGAGATGCAGGAGATGCAAGTTCCATCCTTGGGTCAGGAAGATCCTCTGGAGTAGGAGGTGGCAACCCCTCTAGTATTCTTGCCTGGAGAATCCCATGGACCGAGAAGCCCAGTGGGCTACAGTCCAAAGGGTAGCAGAGTTAGACACAACTGAAGTGACTTCAGAGAAGGCAATGGCACCCCACTCCAGTACTCTTGCCTGGAAAATCCCATGGATGGAGAAGCCTGGTGGGCTGCAGTCGATGGGGTTGCTAAGAGTCGGACACGACTGAGCGACTTCACTTTCACTTTTCACTTTCATGTATTGGAGAAGGAAATGGCAACCCACTCCAGTGTTCTTGCCTAGAGAATCCCAGGGATGGGGGAGCCTGGTGGGCTGCTGTCTATGGGGTCACACAGAGTTGGACACGACTGCAGTGACTTAGCAGCAGCAGCAGGAGAAGTGACTTAGCATATACACGCACACATGGGAACTATCGGAGGGCTGCCTAAGTCATAAGGTAAACTTTTGGCATGAAGGAACTGTTTTATATTTTGATTGTGATAGTGGGTACATGATGGTGTGCTTGTCAAAACCTGAAGAATTATATTACTACAAAGGATAAATTTTGCTGTATATAAGTTATACCCTTATTTTTTTAAGGGTGAAGATAAAGAACAAACAAAAAACAGCTGCATATAATGGCCAGTAGCTTCTCTAATATATAATATATAAATAATTCTGAATATATATGAAATTACCCTGTGTTTATTCTGTTTGGTTGAATTTTAATTCAGCTCTCAGCAATAACCTGGATAACAGCTCTGTCCAGTGCTGGCTGACTTGTATTTGAATATGTAAGTCTTCCATCTTGTGCTTGACTTGAGATATCTTGAGGATAAACTGGAGTGTGTGATATTTAACCTGGAAAAGTCCAGAGGTGAAAGCGAGGACTAACTATATTCCACCCCTGTGGGAGTGATTTAGGTCCTACACAAGGACCCCACAGGTCAGTACTGCATGCTTAGTTGCTCAGCCATGTCCATCTCCTTGCGACCCCATAGACTGTAGCCTGCCAGACTCCTCTGTCCATGGACTTCTCTAAGCAAGAATCCTGGAATGGGTTGCCATTCCCTTCTCCAGAGGATCTTCCCTACCCAGGGATTGAACCCAGGTCTCCTGCATTTCATGGGGATTCTTTACCATCTGAGCCACCAGAGAAGCCTATGGGTAAGTTTAGAAGATACAAAAATGCTTGCAGAGGAAACCATAAGCACTTTTTAAAAAGCCAGATGAAAGAATATGGGCATCTGACTCATGAATTCTTTCATATATTGCATACTTATGAATACCTCCTTAACGCAAGTCTCGGGCAGGGCCTCAGGCACACTAAGTACAAAAGCTGAGTGAAGTTTTGTTTCAATAAAAAGAGGGAACCTAGGGTATACACAATTGCACTCATCTCACATGCTAGTAAAGTAATGCTCAAAATCCTCCAAGCCAGGCTTCAGCAATACGTGAACCGTGAACTCCCTGATGTTCAGGCTGGCTTTAGAAAAGGCAGAGGAACCAGAGATCAAATTGCCAACATCCGCTGGATCATGGAAAAAGCAAGAGAGTTCCAGAAAAACATCTACTTCTGCTTTATCGACTATGCCAAAGCCTTTGACTGTGTGGATCACAATAAACTGGTCTCTTATACACATCTTGAAAAATCATGCAGTAAAATTAAATATCCATTCATGATAAACACCCTTACAAAAGTGGGGTGTAGAGGGAACATATATCAACATAATAAAAGTTATTTATGACAAAACCACAACCAATATAATAGCTAATGGTGAGAAGCTGAAAGCCTTTCTGCTAAAATCTGGAAGAAGACAAGCATGCCCATTCTCACTACTTTTCTTCAATACAGTATTGGAAATCATAGCCACAGCAATCAGACAACAAAAAGAATAAAAGTATTCAAAATGGTTGTTGTTGTGCAGTCGCTCAGTCGTGTCCAACTCTTTGCGACCCCATGGACTGCAGCATGCCAGGCTTCCCTGTCCATCACTAACTCCCAGAGCTTACTCAAACTCATGTCCATTGTGCTAAGTCACTTCAGTCATGTCTGACTCTGTGCAACCCCAAAGATGGCAGCCCACCAGGCTCCCTCGTCCCTGGGATTCTCCAGGCAAGAACACTGGAGTGGGTTGTCATTTCCTTCTCCATTGTATGAAAGTGAAAAGTGGAAGTGAAGTTGCTCAGTTGTGTCCGACCCTCAGCGACCCCACGAACTGCAGCCTTCCAGGCTCCTCCGTCCATAGGATTTTCCAGGCAAGAGTACTGGAGTGGGGTGCCACTGCCTTCTCCATTCCAAGTAGTAGTAAGTACTTTTAATTAAGTATACATTCAGGGAATAAAGATGTAGCACAAACCCAAACATTAGTGACTGAAGTCTGTGGGATGAGAAGTGTTCTAAGAGTCAGGTTAACAATCCGATGAGATGTGGAAATATTAATATTTATTCAGTTCTTTTCATAAGAGTGTCTATTTCTTTTAACTGTCTCTCTAACTAAAGAATTAATACAATCAAGCTGACAGCTGCATTCCGCTGTCTACTTTTCTATGAATTATGTATAAAAAAATTCACATACTGACTTACAAACACAAGATTTTGAAATTAAAATGTTCCGTGATATGCTCGTGATGTTTCATGCAAAGTTAGTTTATATAATACATTCTCTTAGAACCTTAACGTCCTGTTGAAATTACACTTTACATAAACATAAATCATTTGGTTAAGTCAATTAGTGTAGAGCATAAAGCAAGCAAGAGTCCTAAACTACTGTTTATGAGCATGCTTTTCTGTGTTTATGACTGTAATTCTCAAAGCACAGGCTTGTAGAGCGATCACTTCAGGAGTCTAGAAATGATTTGGCATCTGCTGCAAGGACTGTGGTATCCATGTTTACAGCAGAGGTGTGAGCTGAATTCTAACAGACCCAAGTAACCCAGACAATCTAGTGGCATTCAACACATACCTCTTGGCCATCTGTGGGAACATCATAGCTATTCTTATCTCAATTTTCTCAGGCTTATGTGGATGGAGACACAGAGTGATTTATTGAACAATGTTAGTGTCCTGAATTTATAGTTAACACATAGCTATAGAACTCTGGGTTCATGGAAGGTTAAGGCGGACAAGATAGGGAAAGGAGGAAGGGAATTGTCACAGGCCAGGCATGACTCTAGGTTGATCATAACTTTCCTTCCAAGGAGTAAGCATCTTTTAATTTCATGGCTGCAATCATCATCTGCAGTGATTTTGGAGCCCCCCAAAATAAGTCTGACACTGTTTCCACTATTTCCACATCTACTTTCCACCAGATGCCATGATCTTGATTTTCTGAATGTTAAGCTTTAAGCCAACTTTTTCACTCTCCTCATCCACATTCATTAAGAGGCTTTTTAGTTCCTCTTCACTTTCTGCCATAGGGTGGTGTCATCTGCATATCTGAGGTTATTGATATCTCTCCCAGAAATCTTGATTCCAGCTTGTGCTTCTTCTAGCCCAGCATTTCTCATGATGTACTCGGCATATAAGTTAAATAAACAGGGTGACAATATACAGCCTTGACGTACTCCTTTTCTTATTTGGAACCAGTCTGTTGTTCCATGTCCAGTTCTAACTGTTGCATCCTGACCTGCATATAGTTTTCTCAAGAGGCAGATCAAGTGGTCTGGTATTCCCATCTCTTGAAGATTTTCCCACAGTTTATTGTGATCCACACAGTCAAAGGCTTTGGCATAGTCAATAAAGCAGAAATAGATGTTTTTCTGGAACTCTTTTGCTTTTTCCATGATCCAGCGGATGTTGGCAATTTGATCTCTGGTTCCTCTGCCTTTTCTAAAACCAGCTTGAACATCTGGAAGTTCATGGTTCACGTATTGCTGAAGCCTGGCTTGGAGAATTTTGAGCATTACTTTACTAGCGTGTGAGATGAATGCAATTGTGTGGTAGTTTGAGCATTCTTTGGCATTGTCTTTCTTTGGGATTGGAATGAAAACTGATCTTTTCCAGTCCTGTGGCCACTGCTGAGTTTTCCAAATTTGCTGGCATATTGAGTGCACAACTTTCACAGCATCATCTTCCAGGATTTGAAATAGTTAAACTGAAATTCCATCACCTCCACTAGCTTTGTTCATAGTGATGCTTTCTAAGGCCCACTTGACTTCTCCTTCCCAGATGTCTGGCTCTGGATTAGTGATCACACCATTGTGATTATCTGGGTCATGAAGATCTTTTTTGTACAGTTCTCCTGTGTATTCTTGTCACCTCTTCTTAATATCTTCTGCTTTTGTTAGGTCCATATCCTTTCTGTCCTTTATCGAGTCCATCTTTGCATGAAATGTTCCCATCTTATCTCAAATTTTCTTGAAGAGATCCAGTCTTTCCCATTCCATTGTTTTCCTCTATTTCTTTGCACTGATCACTGGGGAAGGCTTTCTTATCTCTCCTTGCTATTTTTTTGGAACTCTGCATTCAAATAGGTATATGTTTTCCTTTTCTCCTTTGCTTTTCACTTTTCTTCTTTTCACAAATATTTGTAAGGCCTCCTCAGACAGCCATTTTGCTTTTTTTTGCATTTCTTTTCCAGGGGCATGGTCTTGATCCCTGTCTCCTGTACAATGTCACGAACTTCCGTCCATAGTTCAGCAGACACTCTATCTATCAGATCTAGTCCCTTAAATCTATTTCTCATTTCCACTGTATAGTCATAAGGGATTTGATTTAGGTCATACCTGAATGGTCTAGTGGTTTCTCCTACTTTCTTTAATTTAAGTCTGAATTTGGCAATAAGGAGTTCATGATCTGAGCCATAGTCAGCTCCCGGTCTTGTTTTTGCAAGAAAAGTTATGACCAAGCTAGACAGCATATTAAAAAGCAGAGACACTACTTTGCCAACAAAGGTCCATCTAGTCAAGGCTATGGTTTTTCAAGTGATCATGTATGGATGTAAGAGTTGGACTGTGAAGAAAGCTGAGCGCCAAAGAATTGATGCATTTGAACTGTGGTGTTGGAGAAGATTCTTCAGAGTCCCTTGGACTGCAAGGAGGTCCAACCAGTCCATTCTAAAGGATATCAGTTCTGGGTGTTCATTGGAAGGACTGATGCTAAAGCTGAAACTACAATACTTTGGCCACCTCATGTGAAGAGTTGACTCATTGGAAAAGACTCTGATGCTGGGAGGGATTGGGGGCAGGAAGAGAAGGGGATGACAGAGGATGAGATGGTTAGATGGTATCACTGACTCGATGGACATGAGTTTAAGTAAACTCCGGAAGTTGGCTGATGGACAGGGAGCCCTGGCGAGCTGCGATTCATGGGGTCACAAGGAGTTGGACATGACTGAGCGACTGAACTGAACTGAACTGAGGTATGATTCTAGGAAGGTGCTTTGATGTGTTGTTTACATTAATTATCACAAGAAACCGAGGAAATAGCTATCATACCGTGATAGACATATGTCATATGTGAGTAATCTGATTTAGCTGCAATATCTGTGATGTAATTTGAAGAATATTTACAAGAACCAGAAAGGCCTTCTCTCAGTGTCCCTCTTGGAGAAGGCAATGGCACCCCACTCCAGTACTCTTGCCTGGAAAATCCCACGGATGGAGGAGCCTGGTAGGCTGCAGTCCATGGGGTCGTGAAGAGTCGGACACGACTGAGCAACTTCACTTTCACTTTTCACTTTCATGCATTGGAGAAGGAAATGGCAACCCACTCCAGTGTTCTTGCCTGGAGACTCTCAGGGATGGGGGAGCCTGGTGGGCTGCCATCTATGGGGTCGCACAGAGTTGAGCACAACTGAAGCAACTTAGCAGCAGCAGCAGCAGCAGTGTCCCTCTAACCCTCACCTACTCCCCTACCTACTACACACGGGTTCAGTCTCTGGGTTGGGAAGAGCCCCTGGAAGAGGAAATGGCAACCCACTCCAGTATTCTTGCCTGGAAAATGCCATGGACATAGGAGCCTGGCAGGCTATGGTTCATAGGGTTGCAGAGTCAGACTCGACTGAGCAACTGAGCAAAGCACTCCTCTAAAGTTCCTGAGACTCAGAGTTTAGCTCCAGTGAGTCCTGGCAGTGTTCTGCTGTGTTGCCCACTCAGGACATACACATTAACCTAGGATGCTTGTAAAAGATGAAAATTCTTGTATTCCACTTGTGTTTGCAGTTTTCTAGGAAATGGGATTGAAAAATTAGATTTCCCATAATCATAAAACATTCTGTATTTTTCATAACATTTTATTCATGTATTTTTAAATAATAATTCATGACAAAAATAATATATAATAAATCATTTTTATGTGATATAATTGTCTTAGAAATTTCAGTGATTTTCTGTTAAAAAAATAAAACAGTAACTGCGAGGCTATTTATTTTTATAAAACAATATATTATGTTACAATTGTATATTTTAATCAGTTCAGTTCAGTTCAGTCGCTCAGTCGTGTCCGACTCTTTGCAACCCCATGAATCGCAGCACGCCAGGCCTCCCTGTCCATCACCAACTTCTGGAGTTCACTCAGACTCACGTCCATCGAGGCAGTGATGCCATCCAGCCATCTCATCCTCGGTCGTCCCCTTCTAACAGTCCAACTCTCACATCCATACATGACCACAGGAAAAACCATAGCCTTGACTAGACGGACCTTAGTCGGCAAAGTAATGTCTCTGCTTTTGAAAATGCTATCTAAGTTGGCTATAACTTTTCTTCCAAGGAGTAATCGTCTTTTAATTTCATGGCTTCAGTCACCATTTGCAGTGATTTTCGAGCCCAAAAAAATAAAGTCTGACATTGTTTCCACTGTTTCCCCATGTATTTCCCATGAATAGCAAGCAAAAAATGTTTTATACTTGTTATAGTCTTTGGGAATAGGAAGTATTAAAAAGTGGGAACACTGACATGGGATAAAGGCTGGATGGCATCACTGACTCGATGGACGTGAGTCTGAGTGAACTCCAGGAGTTGGTGGTGGACAGAGAGGCCTGGCGTGCTGCGATTCATGGGGTCACAAAGAGTCAAACATGACTGAGCGACTGAACTGAACTGAACTGAACTAAAATATCATATAAAAGTCATTAAAAATGAAAAGATATTACCACAAATATTAAATGTCTGAAACTATCACTTAATATAAAGTGTTAAAACATTCAAAGCATTAACTGCCTTGTCTGATAGTCTTTATGTTTGTTTCCTAGTAGATATTCTGGGTGTAAAGAAATTTCAAAGTTTCTTTCATTTTTGGTTGAATTGTTAAGAAAGCATTCAAAGTCTTCTACAAGTTGGGAAAGAGGGTACATAAGCCTCATAAGTTATTTTTCTCTTTTATCTGGAAAATGCTTTGTCTGCTTGCCCTGATCTTATTTGTTTCTTTCTGAATGAAATCAATATTGCTTTTATTAATCTATATTCACCTATGACAAGTATTCAAAGACTGGAAAATGCCAGGGATGATTATTGATTAGTATTTAAATGACAAAATATCTGGATCTCCTATTAAGATTAATAGCAGTACAGTGACTCACGCATCATAAATAACTAGTTTCGATTCCCAAACTTGCTATTTTGACACACCAAAGAATTTGTTCAAGATATCTTATGTTAAACATATTAATATTTATTTTAGTTGTAAGAATGACTCACTCTTAGAAGCAGACAAGACCATGAATAGACACTCAAAATATGGCAAGAGCTCTTAGCAAGACTGGGTGATGGGATCCTGACCACTGAGCTGGTTCTCTCTCACCTGTTCCTGTATTGGTTCCCCAGAATAGTTGACCTTGACTTTGCACTCTAAATGTCCATGATCTTGCTTGACCTGAGTCAGTGAATGTCTTTGAATCAGGATAGATTCTAAGTCCATTGTTGAATACTTGCAGGGGAATTAAAATACCTTTTGCTGTGTTCTTGATTTTTGAAAGAGTATGCTCTATATTCGGGGAAAAACAGTGCACATTGCCTGAGAAACATCAAGGAGAAAGTCCCACATGGAAACACTGTGCCTCACATCTGAGATAGACTGCAGACCTGATAGTAGTCTGCATTTTTAAACAGACGTCTCAGGTGATTCTTAGGATCACAAAGCTTAAGAATTACTGGTCTGCCTTTTCATTAAAATATCTCTAAGTAGAATAGTATAATAAATTATTATCAGTTCCTGTCACCTTAGAATATACAGTTGACCCTTGCACAATGCCATTTATAGGAGTGCCAAATATCCTGCCCAGTTGAAAATCTGTGTATGATTTTACAGTCAGCCCTTCATATTCAAGGTTCTACATCCAAGGATTCAACCAACTGTGGATTTACCCAACCATGGAGTCAATCATTTGTGGATTCTGTAGTACTGTTCAGTTCAGTTCAGTCTCTCAGTGGTGTCTGACTCTTTGCGACCCCATGAACCGCAGCACGCCAGGCCTCCCTGTCCATCATCAATTCCCGGAGTCCACCCAAACTCAAGCCCTTTGATGCCATTCAACCATCAAATCCTCTGTCGTCCTCTTCTCCTCCTGCCCTCAATCTTTCCCAGCATCAGGGTCTTTTCAAATGAGTCAGCTCTTTGCATCAGGTGGCCAAAGGATTGGAGTTTCAGCTTCAACATCAGTCCAATGAACACCCAGGACTGATCTTTAGGAAGGACTGGTTGGATCTCCTTGTAGTCCAAGGGATTCTCAAGAGTCTTCTCCAACACCACAGTTCAAAAACATCAATTCTTTGGCATGCAGCTTTCTTTATATTCCAACTATCTCATCCATACAGACCCCATGGACTATACAGTCCATGGAATTCTCCAGGCCAGAATACTGGAGTGGGTAGCCTTTCCCTTTTACAGGAGATCTTCCCAAGCCAAGGATCGAACCCAGGTCTCCCGCATTACAGGCAGACTCTTTACCAGCTAAGCCACAAGGGAAGCATGGCTATTAGCACTTTTGGTCATTTATAGCTTTCTACATTCTAGGAAACACATTAGATTTCATTTCCTGGCTCTCTCTTAGTTGAGTGGTAATTAGTCAGGATCCTGGAAGAAAAATTGAGCACATGAAAATAGCATAGTTGGGAAGTTTTTAATTAAAAAAAAAATTATAGGTTGTGGCAGAGTTTACAGAAGCCAATAAACGACAATGCAGAACCCTAATATGAGCAACAGGAGAGAACTGTTATTCCTAGGCATGAAGGGAGGGATGGGTTTTGCTACTGAACTCAGGTTCGGCTGCTCATTGCTCAAATCTACAATATTGACAGACAAATGTTGGGTAAAGGAAAGATAACTTTACTGAGGAAGCTGGCGACCCTGGGAAGAAGGTGGGCTCATAGCCAAAGTCATCTCCCACCAAACTTTTAAAGGAAATGTTTAGGGGTGGCATGCAGAATAGCTCAGCTGGCTCCAACAACCATCTTGGAATTGCTTATGCGGTAGTCTGATCAGCGTCATCTTGGTTGTTTTAAGTATAGTTAATTTCAGTCCCAGGTCAGTTTGTTCCCATTGCCTTAAGGCCAGTTCTTGGAACTGAGTAGGAAGGAGCACCTTATGTCCTGACCGCAGTCTAGTCATTATGTAGTTAGCTTCTTTCACCTGGTGGGGATTTCACTATTTGTAAAACAGCTCACAGAATATCGATATTATCTAAAGTCCTTCAGGAGGAACTAAAGATCCTTGACTTTGTTTAATGGATAAACTATTATTATTTCATCTTAACTGACTCTTTCCTTTGCTTCTGCATTTTCTCTCTTCTCATTAAATCTATTTTTGGCTAAAGCTTTCCTATAGACAAGAGGCAGGCCGAGGACATGAAGTGTCTGTCTTGCTCTGTTACTTGCTCAGAACCCACAGAGAGGACTTCCTGACTGGAAATAGGGCCTTCAGTAGAAGAGCACAGTCTACCCACAGTCAGCTTGAATGGAGGGACTTGGGGGAAGAAACAATTCAGCCTATTGTCCTGCAATTCAATCAACTGCTGGTACTTCCCAGTGGCTAAACAGCTGGAAGACCTAGGAAAACAAAGCAGATTTTCAGGCACAGAGCAGTATAGAGTACCTCTGGAGAAGTAAATTAAGATATTTAGCACAAGGGTAGCAGAGTGGCTGGTTTTCCACGATGACAAAAGTACATATATATCATTTTCTTGGCAGTATATATAATTGTTGGTGTAAGATCACTCAGAGTTCAGAAATATTCCAGATTGTTGCTCCTCTGTCAGTCTGGGTGGTAGAGTAAAGAAAATCAGAACAGAGCTTCTAGTAACTCTTCATAGGCATTTAATATGAGTAAGAAATGAATCGTTGTGGTCTGAAGCCACTAAATTGTTTTTTATGATTGTTTTTATGACAACATAACCTTTATTACTAATACAGTTGTTACTACTTATAAATTGGCATATTCTTGTGACCAAATAACTAAACTAACTGAGACAAATATCTAAGACACATAGTAGAAAGAATAAGAACTGGCATTTGAAGTTGAAAGAATGGTCACCATTATTTGGTGATGAAATATATGGTAAAGCTGTAATGGACATTCACCTGATAAGCAGATAATTTGCCAAATGAACTTGTAACTGTAGGGAAAGAAGTTATAAAATAGGAAAGTGGAAACATGTGTGGGGTTACTATTGATGTTTGACAGGGAGGGATGGAGAGAGAGAGAGAGGAGAGAGAGAGAGCATAATAAGAGGAGAGGGAGAAGGACAAAGAGGAGACAAAAATCTTACAAAAAAGAATTCCACTGGCTATCAGCCATCTTGCAAGCAGGAATTAATAAGAATAGTTTAGATTTTAGCTAGAGGGCCTTGTAAGATGCATCTGATTCTCATTCAAAATTGGCAAAAGGTAAAATAGAGAAAATTTTTGACCAAAAAAGACCAATTAGAATTTATTCTTGTGGCGTGTTTCAAACTTAAGGTATGGTTGTTGCTCCAGTTGCAAAATCTCTGAATGGATTAAAGAATCTCAGAGCAAAGTTCCATAGTATTCAGAAAGACTATTCATTTGAACAAAATGGCTGAGAAGAAAGAGACGAAACACATGACTCTGCAACCAAAATCATAAAAGATCAAATGTCTATAAAAAGGTAGGAGGGAAAAAATAGAGGGTGGGAGATGATAAAATAACAGAAAAATAATAAATCTAAAAAAGCATGACTAGAAAATAGCTGTACACATGAAGCTGATTTAAATAGGCTGAAACTACAAAGTATAAAGTGTCTTTTTTAGGTAATATGTAAATTTTTCCTTGTTTATGTAATTTTATTTATTTTAAATCATATTATGATTATTTGATTTATGAATATATTAGTATGAAAATGATTAGGTTACTAAGCAGCCTTTATTCATTTCTGTTTTTTATATTTAGAAGATTGTTTTTGGGTTTTGTTTTGTTCATTTTTTAAAAAATTATTTTTAATTGAGGCATAATTTCTTTACAGTATTGTGTTGGTTTCTGCCATATATTAACATGAATCAGCCGTAGGTATACATATGTCCCCTCCCTCTTGAAACTTCTCCCCACCTCCCACCCCATCCCACCCCTCTAGGTTGTCACAGAGCTCCAGATTTGAGCCCCCTCAAATCTAAATTTCCATTGGCTATCAGGTTTGACATATGGTAATGTCATAGATGGGAAAACAGTGGAAACAGTGCCAGACTTTATTTTTTTGGGCTCCAAAATCACTGCTGATGGTGACTGCAGCCATGAAATTAGAAGACGCTTACTCCTTGGAAGAAAAGTTATGTCCAACCTAGATAGCATTTTCAAAAGCAGAGACATTACTTTGCCGACTAAGGTCCGTCTAGTCAAGGCTATGGTTTTTCCTGTGGTCATGTATGGATGTGAGAGTTGGACTGTGAAGAAGGCTGATCGCCGAAGAATTGATGCTTTTGAAGTGTGGTGTTGGAGAAGTGAGCTCCGGGAGATGGTAATGAACAGGGAGGCCTGGCGTGCTGCGATTCATGGGGTCGCAAAGAGTCGGACACGACTGAGCGACTGAGCTGAACTGAAGGTACAATGAGAGCACTAACCCCCCCTTATAAAAAGGGGGCAAGGCCAGGGACACACACAGGCCAAGGGGTGACCATGTGAGGACATGGGGCACCGAAGAGCCCAGGAGACAGACCCAAGGAGAGGCCGACCTTACCCACACCTTGCTCTCAGACTCCTAGGCGTGAGGGGCGAGCAGAATGGAGAAGAGTCAACCCCAACACTCTGTTAAAGCCCGAGACAGCTCTTATATCTCCCCAGTGCCGCCCCACCACCCCTCCCAACCACCACCACCACCATTTCCTGATGAGACTTGACCAAGGTCACACAGAGCCAGTCGATAGTAGAGCTTGGCTTTGAATGTACCACTCTCCCTGTTAACCCTAACATCACTGTGCCTTTAAACAGCCGCCACACCCCCTGCCCGCCACATTCCTTGCAGCCAGTAAAGCTGAGCTCAACCCTATTTTGTTTGTAGTTCACTGTTTGAAACCTGCCCCTCCTATGTTGTGTCCCAGCTTATTCCTGTCTTCTCAACTCCTGGTTGATCTCCAGCCTCTTCTCTTGCATATGATTCAGGTCCTAGCTCTTGAACCTGAAGCTTTAACTGGTCCTCTCTTCTCCCTTGCCCCCTCTCATTTGCCCCTTCGATCACATTTGCCCCTTAGTCTCAGTGAAGACCCAGCTTCCTGGAGCTTCCCTTGACCCTGACCCACCTGGCTGACTTTCCTACCCTTGTCTATGGAATTAGACTCACTAGCCATGAACCTGGGAAACCAGAACAGAATGGGGGAAGGGTGAAGAGAAAAGTGGTCCCATATTTAGAATCCAGGTGATGCCTCCGTAAGATCCCTCTGTAAAAACTAGGCAACATCTGCCCCTTTAGGGGAATCAGCAATCCATATTAACACCACTCCTGTTGTGTACTCTAGAGAAGCAAGGCTACTAAGATGTGTACATGCAGAGAGAAAGAGATGTGTTATAAGAAAGTGGCTCATGTGATTATGGAGGCTGGATATCCAAAATCTATAGTGTGAACTGGCAGGCTTGAGACCTAGGCAAGCCAGTGGTGCAGTTCCAGTGTGAAGGCAATCTGATAGAGGATTCTCTCTCACTTAACGGAAATCAGTTTTTGTTTTACTTAGACCTTCAACTGATTGGATGAGGCCCACAAACATTATAGAGGACAATCTGCTTTATCCAAAAATTCACCAACTTAAATGTTAATCTCCTCCAAAACATCCTGCAGGTTAACACCTACAACTGACCGCCACACAGGTGAAACACAGGGAGGGAATGCATTCGATGTAAGTGGCGGGGAGATTTGTTAGTCATTACACAGCAGAATTCCATTTAACAGCTGAGGATTTATCATGGAGTGAGGCTGAATTCATGGCATTGTTCTAAGAATAACTCTCAAGAGCTACTCACAATGAATTGACCCTGACCACAGAGGGCAATGACCACGCAGAAGGAGCTCAGGCTGGCTGTGTCTCCTGGCCAGCAGTTGTTAGGAGCTGCCCTCCCACCGGAGAAGGCAATGGCACCCCACTCCAGTACTCTTGCCTGGAAAATCCATGGACGGAGGAGCCTGGTAGGCTGCAGTCCATGGGGTCGCTAAGAGTCAGACATGACTGAGCAACTTCACTTTCACTTTTCACTTTCATGCATTGGAGAAGGAAATGGTAACCCACTCCAGTATTCTTGCCTGGAGAATCCCAGGGATGGGGGAGCCTGGTGGGCTGCCGTCTATGGGGTCACACAGAGTTGGACACGACTGAAGCAACTTAGCTGCAGCAGTAGCAGCAGCAGCCCTCCCACCAAAGGTCCACTCTAGAGAACCAGAGTGGGTACTCAGGAGGCGTGGCCTCATATACCCTGGAGGTTCATTCCAGAACTTGGTCCACGAGAAGAGGATGGACCCTGGGTCCTGTCTCAGGCGTGTCCCAGAATATTCTCCATCCTGGTCTGCATCACCCTACCCTAGGGCCCGCTTACATCTGCACTGGCCCTTTGGTGGGAAACTGGATAAAATCCTGTCAAATAAGCCTAGAGGGATCTTCAACCTTTGATTTAGTGTCAGGAACTCGTCAGCTGTGTGTTGGGATAAGGTGCTCTGTTTAGGAAAGCCGGCTGATCAGTTGCTCTTGGAAGGAGTTTGAAGAATAGCCTCTCAGCGACGGACAAACCAGCCGCTCTCTCGTGCTCCACATTCACCCTGAACATTCCAGTCCCCCCGAGCAGACATCTTAGTGCTGTTCCAGACGAGTTTAACACTTAATCCAGTTGTCAAGGACTGTATTTGTCCCCCAGATTCATATGTTGAAGTCCTGACCCCAGTACCTTAGAATGTGACTGTATCCAGAGACACAGCTTTTTTTTTTTTTTTTAGTATCAGACACTTTTACTTTTTATTTAAATTAATTATTTCCCTTTTTATTTTCTTTTGGAGTATGGTTGGTTGAGGTGGCATCACCAACTCAATGGACATGAGTTTGAGCAAACTCCAGGGGAGAGTGAAGGACAGGGAAGCCTGGCGTGCTGCAGTCCATGGGGTCGCAAAGACTCGGATGCGACTTGGCAACTAAACAACAGCAACGATGGTCGATTTACAGTATTGGATTAGTTTCAGGTGTACAGTAAAGTGATTCAGTTATACATATACGCTTATCCACTCTTTCAGATTCTTTTTCCATATGGCTTATGCCGAACATTGAGTAGAGCTCCCTGTGCTATCCAGTACGCCCTTGTTGTTTAGTTTACATACAGTAGTTTATATATTAACCCCAAACTCCTAATTTGTCCCTCCCCGCACCATAGTAAGTCAGACGAGGAAAGACAAATATCACATGATTCCCCTTATATGTGAAATTTTTAAAAATGAGACAAATGAACTTATTGACAAAAATTAGAAGCAGACTCACAGACTCTAAGAAAACAAACTTACAGAGACAGAGCCTTTTAAAGGTAACTAAGTGAAAAAGTTGGCTTAAAGCTCAACATTCAGAAAACGAAGATCATGGCATCCGGTCCCATCACTTCATGGGAAATAGATGGGGAAACAGTGGAAACAGTGTCAGACTTTAATTTTGGGGGCTCCAAAATCACTGCAGATGGTGACTGCAGCCATGAAATTAAAAGACGCTTACTCCTTGGAAGAAAAGTTATGACCAACCTAGATAGTATTTTCAAAAGCAGAGACATTACTTTGCCGACTAAGGTCCGTCTAGTCAAGGCTATGGTTTTTCCTGTGGTCATGTATGGATGTGAGGGTTGGACTATGAAGAAGGCTGAGTGCCAAAGAATTTATGCTTTTGAACTGTGGTATTGAAGAAGACCTTGAGAGTTCCTTGGAGTACAAGGAGATCCAACCAATCCATTCTGAAGGAGATCAGCCCTGGGATTTCTTTGGAAGGAATGATGCTGAAGCTGAAACTCCAGTACTTTGGCCACCTCATGCGAAGAGTTGACTCATTGGAAAAGACTCTGATGCTGGGAGGGATTGGGGGCAGGAGGAGAAGGGGACGACCGAGGATGAGATGGCTGGATGGCATCNGGAGATCAACCCTGAGATTTCTTTGGAAGGAATGATGCTAAAGCTGAAACTCCAGTACTTTGGCCACCTCATGCGAAGAGTTGACTCATTGGAAAAGACTCTGATGCTGGGAGGGATTGGAGGCAGGAGGAGAAGGGGACGACCGAGGATGAGATGGCTGGATGGCATCACGGACTCGATGGACGTGAGTCTGAGTGAGCTCCGGGAGATGGTGATGAACAGGGAGGCCTGGCGTGCTGCGATTCATGGGGTCGCAAAGAGTCGGACACGACTGAGTGACTGAACTGAACTGAACTGAATGTACGTTTCAGTGCTACTCTCTCAATTCGTCCCACCCTCTTCTTCCTCTCACAGTAGCCACAGGTCTGTTGTCTATGCCCGCGTCTCCATTGCTGTCATGCAGAAAGGTTAATCAGTACCATCTTTCTAGATTCCATATATATGCATTAATATATGATATTTGTTTTTCTCTCTCTGACTTACTTCACTCTGTAATAGGCTAATAGTTCCTCATTTGAATTGACTCAAATGCATTCCTTTTTATGGCTAATTCAACATATAAAGAGAGTGAAAGTCGCTCAGTCGTGTCCGACTCTTGGCGACCCCATGGACTGTATAGTCCATGGAATTCTCTAGGCCAGAATACTGGAGTGGGTAGCCTTTCCCTTCTCCAAGGTATCTTCTCAACCCAGGGATCGAACCGAGGTCTCCCACATTGCAGGTAGATACTCTACCAGCTGAGCCACAAACGAATCCCAAGGATACTGGATTGGGTAGCCTACCCTTTCTCCAGCAGATCTTCCTGACCCAGGAGATGAAGCAGGATCTCCTGCATTGCAGGTGGATTCTTTACCAACTGAGCTATGAGGGAAGTCCCTCAACATAGAAGGGATACCATATAATATTTCTTTTTCTGTCTGACTTTCTTCACTCAGTATGACACTCTTAGGTCCATCCATATTGCTGCAAATGACATTATTTCATTTTTTTAATGGCTGAATAATATTTTATTGTGTGTATGTACTACAGCTTCTTTATCCATTCATCTGTCCATGGACATCTGAGTTGCTTCCATGTCTTGGATATTGTAAATAGTGCTGTGATGAACATTGGGGTACACAATTGTATTTTTCAATTATGGTTTCCTCAGGGTATTTGCCAGTAGTGGGATTGTTGGGTCATATAGTAGTTTTATTTCTAATTTTTTAAGGAATCTCTATACTATTCTCCATAGTGGCTATATCAACTTGCATTCTCACCAGCAGTGCAGGAGGGTTCCTTTTTCTCCAAATCCTCTCCAGCATTTATTGTCTGTAGATTTTTTGATGATGACCATTCTGACCAGTATGAGGTGATACCTCATTATAGTTTTCATTTGCATTTCTCTAATAATGGCAGTGTTGAGCATCTTTTATGTGTTTATTCAGTTCAGTTCAGTCACTCAGTCATGTCTGACTCTTTGTGACACCATGAATCGCAGCACACCAAGCCTCCCTGTCCATCATCATCTCCCGGAGTTCACTCAGACTCACGTTCATCGAGTCAGAGATGCCATCCAGCCATCTCATCCTCAGTCATCCCCTTCTTCTCCTGCCCCCAATCCCTCCCAGCATCAAAGTCTTTTCCAATGAGTCAACTCTTCTCATGAGATGGCCAAAGTACTGGAGTTTCAGCTTTAGCATCATTCCTTCCAAAGAAATCCCAGGGTTGATCTCCTTCAGGATGGACTGGTTGGATCTCCTTGCAGTCCAAGGGACTCTCAAGACTCTTTTCCAACACTACAGTTCAAAAGCATCAATTCTTTGGTGCTCAGCCTTCTTCACAGTCCAACTCTCACATCCATACATGACCACAGGAAAAACCATAGCCTTGACTAGACAAACCTTAGTCGGCAAATCAGTTGTCTCATTTGCTATTTTCTCCCACTCTGAGGGCTTCACCTTGTTTATAGTTTTCTTCGCTCTGCAAAAGCTTTTAAGTTTAATTAGGTTTTAAACAGAGTTGTATTGCCAAGTAAGCCATAAGCTTTGACTAAAAATTCTGTGACTTAAAAATGTGATTGCAATTATTCACTTCCTGTCCTACCACTGAATATTGGCTGTGATGTTTGCAGAAAACCTTTTAGTCCATTGGTTGTCAGATCAAGAGGAACTAGACACACACCTAATATAGTAAGGACTACACATAATCCTCTAGCAAAGAGGCTCATAAACCACACTCTGAGATGTTGGGCTTGAGCTTGATGCCAAGCCTGGATGGGGCCTTGGCTTCAATTCCCTGGGGAAGAAAGTATCTCTTTTCTGAAGGAGGGAGAAGAGATACTTGACAGAGTGCATCATGTGTATATACTCATTTGCTCAGTCCTGCCTGACTTTTTATGACCCCATGGACTGTAGCCCATCAGGCTTCTCTGTCCATAGGATTCTACAGGCAAGAATACTGGAGTGGGTTATCTTTCCCTCCTCCAAGGGACCTTCATGACCCAGGGATCAAATCTGTGTCTCCTATGCCTTCTTGCTTTTGCAGGTGGATTTTTACCACTGAGCCACCTGAGAAGCCCTGGAGGAATGCATATTGAACTATAATATTCATAGTGTTATTCAGAAAACTTATCTCTTTATCATCCTTTTAGGCACTCAATAAATTCTCAGCACTGGAAATCCTGACTCTGTATTTGGGTGGATCCTTATGGCTAATTCTGGCTAGTGAGTTGTGGGAGAGATGAGGCATGAACATTCCTGGCTGGCACAATTTAATTACAGACACTAGATCCTCCACAGATCTTCACCTCTGGCACTGGGGCAAGCAATATTCCAGAATGGGGCCCTTCAGCCTAGATCCAGAACAAAGAACCATGTTGATTCACAAAAAAGATATAAATAAGTGAGAAATTATCTTATATTTTATTTCTCTGAGATTTGAGAAATGCCCTCTCCCTGGAGCATAACTTAGTTTTTACCAAGTGATTAAAAAAAAAAAAAAAAGGTACTGATTATTATGGAGAAGTAGGATTGTAGTGGAATATCCTTTCTGAAAAACTTACTTTTCATTACCATATATTTAAGGTTGAACAAGACATTTACAGATTGTGACTCTTTATTGGGCTTTCCTAGTGGCTCAGATGGTGAAGAATCTGCTTGCAGTGCGGGAGATCCAAGCTCGATCCCTGTGTGGGGAAGATCCCCTGGAGAAGAGAGTGACTATCCACTCTAGTATTCTTTCCTGGAGAATTTCGTGGAGAGGAGCCTGGCGGGCTACAGTCCATGGATTTGTAAAGAGTTGAACACGACGGATAGACTAACACATGCCATGACTCTTAATAGATTATGTGAATTTATTGTCAGACTATGACTCAGTAGTGTTTTAAACCCTAGTCAGTGTGTGGTTGAGGAGGTTATATAATTATGTAAATAAAATTGTTGGACAGAGGAGCCTGGCAGGCTACAGTCTGTGCGGTCAAAAAAGAGTTGGACATGATTTACTGACTTAACAGCAACAACATGGATTTGTCAGTTTCTGTTATGTGAGTACTAAAATATCAATAACCTCAGATATGCAGATGACACCACCCTTATGGCAGAAAGTGAAGAGGAGCTAAAAAGCCTCTTGATGAAAGTGAAAGAGGAGAGCGAAAAAGTTGACTTAAAGCTTAACATTCAGAAAACGAAGATCATGGCATCTGGTCCCATCACTTCATGGGAAATAGATGGGGAAACAGTGGAAACAGTGCCAGACTTTATTTTTTTGGGCTCCAAAATCACTGCTGATGGTGACTGCAGCCATGAAATTAGAAGACGCTTACTCCTTGGAAGAAAAGTTATGACCAACCTAGATAGCATTTTCAAAAGCAGAGACATTACTTTGCCGACTAAGGTCCGTCTAGTCAAGGCTATGGTTTTTCCTGTGGTCATGTATTGGACTGTGAAGA
>SJYT01058723.1:35099-86657 GCA_006410635.1 Cephalophus harveyi | reverse complement strand
TTTTCCTCTATTTCTTTGCATTGATCACTGAAGAAGGCTTTCTTATCTCTTCTTGCTATTCTTTGGAACTCTGCATTCAGGTGCTTATATCTTTCCTTTTCTCCTTTGCTTTTCGCCTCTCTTCTTTTCACAGCTATTTGTAAGGCCTCCCCAGACAGCCATTTTGCTTTTTTGCATTTCTTTTCCATGGGGATGGTCTTGATCCCTGTCTCCTGTACAATCTCACGAACCTCATTCCATAGTTCTTCAGGCACTCTATCTATCAGATCTAGGCCCTTAAATCTATTCCTCACTTCCACTGTATAATCATAAGGGATTTGATTTAGGTCATACCTGAATGGTCTAGTTGTTTTCCCTACTTTCTTCAATTTAGGTCTGAATTTGGTAATAAAGAGTTCATGATCTGAGCCACAGTCAGCTCCTGGTCTTGTTTTTGTTGACTGTATAGAGCTTCTCCATCTTTGGCTGCAAAGAATATAATCAATCTGATTTCAGTGTTGACCATCTGGTGGTGTCCATGAAGAGTCTTCTCTTATGTTGTTGGAAGAGGATGTTTGCTATGACCAGTGCATTTTCTTGGCAAAACTCTATTAGTCTTTGCCCTGCTTCATTCCGCATTCCAAGGCCAGATTGCCTGTTACTCCAGGTGTTGCTTGACTTCCTACTTTGGCATTCCAGTCCCCTATAATGAAAAGGACATCTTTTTTGGGTGTTAGTTCTAAAAGGTCTTGTAGGTCTTCATAAAACCATTCAACTTTAGTTTCCTCAGCATTACTGGTTGGGGCATAGACTTGGATAACTGTGATATTGAATGGTTTGTCTTGGAGACGAACAGAGATCATTCTGTCATTTTTGAGATTGCATCCAAATACTGTGTTTCAGACTCTTTTGTTGACCATGATGGTTACTCCATTTCTTCTGAGGAATTCCTGCCCACAGTAGTAGATATAATGGTCATCTGAGTCAAATTCACCCATTCCAGTCCATTTTAGTTCGCTGATTCCTAGAATGTCGACATTCACCCTTGCCATGTCTTGTTTGACCACTTCCAATTTGCCTTGATTCATGGACCTGACATTCCAGGTTCCTATTCAATATTGCTCTTTACAACATCAGATCTTGCTTCTATCACCAGTCACATCCACAACTGGGTATTGTTTTTGCTTTGGCTCCATCCCTTCATTCTGTCTGGAGTCATTTCTTCACTGATCTCCAGTAGCATATTGGGCACCTAATGACCTGGGGAGTTCCTCTTTTGGTATCCTATCATTTTGCCTTTTCATGCTGTTCATGGGGTTCTCAAGGCAAGAATACTGAAGTGGTTTGCCATTCCCTTCTCCAGTGGAACACATTCTGTCAGACCTCTTCACCATGACCCGCCCGTCTTGGGTTGCCCTGCAGGCACGGCTTGGTTTCATTGAGTTAGACAAGGCTGTGGTCCTAGTGTGATTAGATTGACTAGTTTTCTGTGAGTATGGTTTCAGTATGTCTGCCCTCTGATGCCCTCTTGCAACACCTACCATCTTACTTGGGTTTCTCTTACCTTGGGTGTGGGGTATCTCCTCACGGCTGCTCCAGCAAAGCACAGTTGCTGCTCTTTACCTTGCACGAGGGGTATCTCCTTACCGCTGCCATTCCTGACCTTCAATGTGGGATAGCTCCTCTAGGCCCTCCTGTGCCTGTGCAGCCACTGTGTATATGGCTGGCAATTTGGAAATAAAATTTGTAGGAGACAGACATTGATATGTTTACACATTTGTTTCTATCAGTGTTTCCTGGCATGACAATTAAAGGTAATAGAAGTTTTAATATTGTTTGATAGACAGTGGTCTGTTTGGAATAGTAACTATTGTTAAAACATTGCAAATAATTACTTAGGAACATTAAATATTTATGAGGTATTATTATTTTGGATTTCTAATAGATACCATAAAGCAAAAGGACTTTTATGCCAAAAATACTTATGATTTCATAATTTCACTGAGTAAAGTAATACTAACTTGAAATAGGGGGCTTCCCTGTGGTCCAGTAGCTAAGACTCCACACTCCTAACGCAGGGGGCCCAGGTTCAAGCCTTGGTCAGGGAACTTGATCCCACATGCCACAACTAAGAGTTCGCATGCCACAGCTAAAGATCCTATGTGCCACAAACAAGACCTGGCACTTACAAACAAATAATTAAAATAAATAAATAAACAAAATAAAATGGAATAGGCCAAAAAAGTTAAATATATCTATATACTGTACTAGAAAATACCTATAATATAATCTTAAGTAAAATTTTTTTTTAAAGTTCAGATTAATGGATTGTGGTGTGATCCAATTATTGTAAAATGATGTCACATTTATTTATATGTGTGGGCTTCCTAAGTTTTTATGTGTGTGTGGGGGGGCTTCCTAGATGGTGCAGTGGTAAAGAATCCATCTGCCAATGCAGGAGACACAAAAGATGCAGGCTTGATCCCTGGGTTGGGAAGATCCCCTGGAGAAGGGAATGGCTACTCACACTAATATACTTGCCTGGAAAATTACATGGACAGAGAAGCCTGGTGAGCTATAGTCCTTGGGGTTGTATAGTTGGACCCAACTGAGCACACATGCACACGTATATATTAAAATGTATATGTATAACTATACTTATCTATATAACTATATATAACACATGTTTACATGTACAGGGATCAAAGTAGTGGTTATTCAGGTATCTATGAACAGATCCTTAACCATTTTTTAAATTTCTCCCTATGGCTTTATTTGTTATTAAAAGCATGTATCATCTTTGTGATTTTTAAAAAATGAGGAAAATATAAACTATAAAAGAGAGAATAAGTGGAAATATCAAGTCTCCACTACAATGTTTGTGTTAGATAAGGTGTGTCTGCTTCCTTTCTGTTCTTACTAGGCATAATTAAAATCACTACCTATAATATCAACCCAAGTATAATTTTGTGAATTACAGTTTTTAATTCATTCTTATTAATAAAACTGAATTTACTAAACCTCATGCATGATTTTTTTACACTTTAAATCATTTAATATTTTAAATAAGTTTAAACATGTCCAGTTATACAGAGAATATATTATCTTTGGCCCCTTAAGCTTGGCTAAATTTTAAAATTTAACTTAGCCTCTCTGTAAAGCATGAACAGTTTTCATTTTTGCCCTTTAGAAGAGCAATTTGTGTTATGAATATTTTGAAAGTGGTTCAGCTGTTTAAATAACAATAATGGATTTTCCTCAGCAATGTTGCTTTTTGGAATTTAATCATGCTCTCAAGCACACTTAATTTGTGGATTAGAGCTTTTTGAACAACACAATCACCGACATAATTACAGAGTGTTGTAGAAATTATTTGCAAGGCAAAGGACGAGAAGGGCAGCACAAATGTTCCAGGCAGTATCAGTGAAAGAGATGTTCAGGATATGTGATCAGTAGCCAGCAGATTCTTTATAAATGTGTTTATGTATTTTTTAATTCATTTATTTGAAAACTGCTTGTTGAATACCTACTATGTTTCATGAATTGTACTAGATTTTGGCTATATATGGGTGAGGCAATGCAGATATGACCTCGCCTCATGGACCTTTCAAGAATGAATCAAATATAGTAGCTTTCCCACTTGACCTCTCTTTCACTGATACCTCTCACTCCCTGATGCTCTCCATTGCTCTATAAATTCCACTGACTGAGACACCAGTCATGCTGAACCCTGGCAAGGAATAGTCTGCACACTAATATGCTCACTTCTTTTTTGTTGTCACCCATTCAGCTGTACCGTTATTAACATCAGTTGAGTTGGTTCTTAAACTTGATTATTTCAGTTGTACTTATGATTTTAATTAGGAAATTCAATTAACTATAGCTTGAATAAACATAATATGAATTCAAATAGAAAACTGTCTCTTCATGCTAATTTCTGGTATCATGCCACCCAAGCTTCTGCCAATACATTTCCACAGTTCCAAGTTTAGAGACTGTGTTTGTCTTCTAAAACCCATCATCATTTCCTTGGGCAAGATCTCTGCTAACAACAGTGTTTCTCATCACTCCAGTTCCTGCTGGAGAATCAGTGATTCCAACTTATGAAATGTGACCCTGGTCTCTGGGATCAGGCTAAACTATATCCTCTAGCCCATGAATGATAATATTTCCTGCTATGGCTTATTTCTGGGCTAATGATCCCATAGGTCCTTACATCAACTATACATCTAGTTTTCTGTATTAAGATATCTATGTTATAAATACTTTAAAATATTAAAAATAATATCTTTCTTAATACACCCTGACAAGTACAAAGATTAACCACAAATGCTGTCAAATTTATGCATGTTCACTGACTTCATCTTCTGCAGCCTAGGTTGCTCTACTTTCAGATTATAACCCACTGATGGCAATAAGGTGGGGCAATAAGTACATTAGTACTGAAAAACAAGGATTGCACTCAATTTAGAGATTCCACGTTAATGGGAATACTATCCAGAGGGAGGGCCATGGATCCTTAGGTTAGTATTCCCATCAGTCCCCAGTGATCTATTGAATCACCAAGCACATTTGTTTATGAAACTGTAGAAACTGACAGAGAAGTTACTGTATATTGATAGATGTTGTCTGGGTCTCTTGATTATGCAAAATCTGAGTAAGGTATTTAATGTATTATATTTGTCTTCAATAGATATGTTCTATTTCATCCATTTCATGAACAATATGATAGGCAAAAAGATATGGCACTGAAAGATGAACTCCCCAGGTCAGTAAGTGCCCAATATGCCACGGAAGAAGAGTGGAGAAATAACACCAGAAAGAATGAAGAGACAGAGCCAAAGCAAAAACTATGTCCAGCTGTGATTCTGACTGGTGACAGAAGTAAAGTTTGATGCTGTAAAAAATAGTATCTCATAGGAACTTGGAATGTTAGGTCCATGAATCAAGGCAAATTGGAAATGGAAAAGCAGGAGATGGCAAGAGTGACATAAACACTTTAGGAGTCAGTGAAACAAAATGGGCTGGAATGGGTGAATTTAACTCAGATGGCCATTATATTTACTACTGTGGGCAACAATCCCTTAGAAGAAATGGAGTAGCCCCTTTAGTCAACAAAAGAGTCCAAAATGCAGCACTTGGATGCATTCTCAAAAATGACAGAATGATCTCTGTTCATGTCCAAGGCAAACCATTCAATATCACAGTAATCCAAGTCTATGCCCCAACCAGTAATGCTAAAGCTGAAGTAGAATGGTTCTATGATGACATACAAGACCTTCTAGAACTAACACCCAAAAAAGATGTCCTTTTCATTATAGGGGACTGGAATGCAAAAGTAGGGAGTCAAGAAATACCTGGAGTAACAGACAAATTTGGCCTTGGAGTACAAAGGCTTACAGAGTTTTGCCAAGAGAATGCACTCATCGTAGCAAACACCATCTTCAGACTCTACACGTGGACATCACCAGATGGTCAATACCGAAATCAGATTGATTTTATTCTTTGCATCCAAAGATGGAAAAACTCTATACAGTCAGCAAAAATAAGACCGCGAGCTGACTGTGGCTCAGATCATGAACTCCTTATTGCCAAATTCAGATATAAATTGAAGAAAGTAGGGAAAAACACTAGACCATTCATGTATGTCCTAAATCAGATTCCTTAGATTATACAGTGGAAGTGATAGATCCAAAGGATTAAATCTAATAGACAGAGTGCCTGAAGAGATGTGGATGGAGGTCCGTGACATTGTACAGGAGGCAGTGATCAAGACCATCTCCAAGAAAAAGCAATGCAAAATGAAAAATGGTTGTCTGAGGAGGCCTTACAAATAACTGAGAAAAAAAGAGAAGTGAAAGGCAAAGAAGAAAAGGAAAAGTTATACCCATTTCAATGCAGAGTTCCAAAGAATGTCAAGGAGAGATAAGAAAGCCTTCCTCAGTGATCAATGCCAAGAAATAGAAGAAAACAATAGAATGGGAAAGACTAGAGATCTCTTCAAGAAAATCAGAGATACCAAGGGAATGTTTCATGCAAAGATGGGCACAATAAAGGACAGAAATGGTAGGGTAACAGAAGCAGAAGATATTAAGAAAAGGTGGGAAGAATACACAGAAGAACTATACAAAAAAGATCTTCATGACCCAGATAACCATGATGGTGTGATCACTCACCTAGAGCCAGACATCCTGGAATGTGAAGTCAAGTTGGCCTTAGGAAGCATCCCTATGAACAAAGCTAGTGGAGGTGATGGAATTCTAGTTGAGCTATTTCAAATTCTGAAAGATGATATTGTGAAAGTGCTGCACTCAGTATGCCAGCAAATTTAGAAAACTCATTAGTGGCCACAGGACTAGAAAAGTTCAGTTTTTATTCCAATCCCAAAGAAAGGCATTGCCAAAGAATGCTCAAACTACTGCACAATTGCACTCATCTCACACATACTATAGAAGTTCCTGCTATAGTTTGTATAGATTTTATTTCAAGCAGAGATGCAAGCTGTTTTTTCATGATGTCAGAATTATAAACTATACACTCGTCCAAGCAATGCAATTATTTTGTACAAAATAATAATGAATTGTGTAGACTATAAGAAGGTGATAAGTATATAGAGTTTTCATTCCAATTCCAAAGAAAAGCAATGTCAAAGAATGTTCAAACTATCGCACAATTGCACTCAACTCACAAGCTAGCAAAGTAATGCCCAAAATTATCCAAACCAGGCTTGAACAGTATGTGAACTGTGAACATCCAGATGTTCAAGCTGAATTTAGAAAAGGCAGAGAAACCAGCTATCAAATTGCCAACATCTTTTTGATCATTGAAAAAGCAAGAGAGCTTCAGAAAAACATCTATTTCTGCTTTACTGACTATGCCAAAGCCTTTGACTGTGTGGATCACAATAAACTGTGGAAAATTCTTAGAGATTGGAATACCAGCCCACCTGACCTACTTCCTGAGAAATCTGTATGCAGGTCAAGGAGCAACAGTTAGAACTGGACATGGAAAAACAGATTGGCTCCAAATCAGGAAAGGAGTACATCAAGGCTGTGTATTGTTACCCTGCTTATTTAACTTATTTGCAGAGTACATCATGTGAAATGCTGGTCTGGATGAAGCACAAGCTGGAATCAAGATTGCTGCGAGAAATATCAATAATCTCAGATAAGCAGATGTCACCACCCTTATGGCAGAAAGTGAAGAAGAACTAAAGCACCTCTTGATGAAATTGAAAGAGGAGAGTGAAAAAGTTGGCTTAAAGCTCAACATTCAGAAAACTAAGATCATGGCATCTGGTCCCATCACTCCACAGCAAAAAGATGGGGAAACAATGGAAACAGTGAGAGGCTTTATTTTGGGGTGCTCCAGAATCAGTGCAGCCATGAAATTAAAAGATGCTTGCTCCTTGGAAGAAAAGCTATGACCAACCTAGACAGCATATTCACAAGCAGAGACATTACTTTGCCAACAAAGGTCCATCTAGTCAAAGCTATAGTTTTTCCAGTAGTCATGTATGGATGTGAGAGTTGGACTGTAAAGAAAGCTGAGCACCAAAAAATTGATGCTTTTTGAAATGTGGTGTTGGCGAAGATTCTTGAGAGTCCCTTTGACAGCAGAGAGATCCAATTAGTCCATCCTAAAGGAAAGTCAGTCCTGAATACTCATTGGAAGGACTGATGCTGAAGCTGAAACTCCAATATTTCGGTCACCTGATGCAAAGTACTGACTCATTTGAAAAGACCCTGATGCTGGGAAAGATTGAAGGCAGGAGGAGAAGGGGACCAGAGGATGAGATGTTGGATGCCATCACTGACTCAATGGACCTGAGTTTGAGCAAACCTGGGAGATGATGAAGGACAAGGAATCTGGTGTTCTGCAGTCCATGGGTCACAGAGTCAGACGCGACTGAGCAACTGAACAACTATAAGGATTAACATGCTTAATCTGTTGGAAGTAGGGAGAAGGATGTTAAAAACATGTAGTCAAGACATCTTGACTTCATCTACCACAATACAATGGGCTGTTGAACAAAGCCATGACTTGGGGCACGGAGCACTGCAGAAGGTCTGTGATAGCTTCACAATTGGCTCTCCCTCTCTGAACCCATGCAGTTCAAACTCATGTTGATCAAGGGTTGACTTTATCATAATCAATGAGAAAGAGGAAAGAGCCAGACAATATTTGATTGGTACTAATACCATCCTCATGGCTCTGAATATTAGAGGCATGTAGAGGTATTAAAAACTATTATATTGCTAGTCTTTGCAAGTCTCTTTTATTGTGTTCTTACCATTAAAAAATGATAAATGGATTTAATTTAACATTATGGAAAAGCAGCTTTAGCTTAAAATATTTTTCATTTTGAAGCTATATTTGACCATTAAATGCATACAAATAGAAAGAAGAAAAATCATCTGTAACACCATACCTAAACACAACCATTGTTAATAATTTAAAGTTGTATCTATAAATAGTTCTAATCTTTTAAGTATGTAGTGCAGATATCCTTGAGTTTGTAACCACAGAGGAGGTTACAACTTTTTTCTTTCTTTAAACTTTTCATTGATATAGAGAGAGGAAAAGTGAAAGTCAGTGTCCAAGTCAAAGAACTTTCACAATTTGAATAGTCATCCTATCAAACACTAGAACCCCAGAAGCCCCTCTTATTTCAGTGCCTGCACCCCCTTTTCCTGCAAGGGGAAACACTATTGTAACTTCTACAGCCTAGGTTGTTGTGGCCTTTTATTATTTATGCTCATGGAATCACATGGAATGTATTCTTATATTTGACCACTTTCCCTCAGCATTGTATTTGCTTGGTTTATTTATATTTTGCAAGTAATTGTATATTGTTCATTCTCATTGTTGCATTCAGTTGTGTGAATATACACTATTTATCTATTCTATTGTTAAAGGAGATTTGCAGATTTGGGCTATTTATTTCACATATGCTTTTATGAAAATTTCAGTACAACTCTGTTAGTGAATACATGCATACATTTAAATACTGCCAAACATTTCCCCAAAGTTGCATACCAATTTACACCTGCAACAGCAGCAAAGGAGCATTTTGGTTTTGACATTCTGTCAACATTTGTTTTTTTCTGTTTTGTTTCATTTTGTTTTGTTCCATTTTAGCCATTTGGGTGGGTGTATACTGGTATCATGGGAAATAGATGGGGAAACAGTGGAAACAGTGGCAGACTTTATTTTGGGGGGCTCCAAAATCACTGCAGATGGTGATTGCAGCCATGAAATTAAAAAATGCTTACTCCTTGGAAGGAAAGTTATGACCAACCTAGATAGCATATTAAAAAGCAGAGATATTACTTTGCCAACAAAGGTCAGTCTAGTCAAGGCTATGGTTTTTCTAGTGGTCCTGTATGGATATGAGTTGGACTGTGAAGAAAGCTGAGTATCAAAGAATTGATTCTTTTGAACTGTGGTGTTGGAGAAGACTCTTGAGAGTCCCTTGGACTGCAAGGAGATCCAATCAGTCCATCCTAAAGGAGATCTGTCCTGGGTGTTCATTGGAGGGACTGAGACTGAAGCTGAAACTCCAACACTTTGGCCACCTCATGTGAAGAGTTGACTCATTGGAAAAGACCCTGATGCTGGGAAGGATTGGGGGCAGGAGGAGAAGGGGATGACAGAGGATGAGATGGCTGGATGGCATCACCAACCCGATGCACATGAGTTTGGGTGAACTCAAACTCCCGGTGTCCATCACCGGGAGTTGGTGATGGACAGAGAGACCTGGCGTGCTGCAATTCATGGGGTTGCAAAGAGTTGGACACGACTTAGTGACTGAACTGAACTGATACTGGTACCACATTGGTTTAAATTTTCACTTCTTTGATTGCTAAAAGAGGAAAATGTACCACTTGTTCATAATTTACATTAGTTGGCCATTTGGATATCTTTTTTGTGAACAGCCAGGGCTCCCAGTGGCTCAGCAATAAAGAATCCACCTGCAATACAGGAGATATCAGTTAGATCCCTGGGTCAGGAAAGATCCCTTGGAGAAGGAAATGCAGCCCATCCAGGATTCTTGCCTGGAGAATCCTATGAACTGTGAACCTGGCTAACTACAATCCATGGGTTGCAAGAGTTGGACATGATTTAGTGACTAAACCACCACCAATGTGAATGGCTATTCAAACCTCTTGCCCATGTTAATCATACTTATCTTTCCTTTTCTTGTTGATTCATAGAGCCCCTTACATATTTTTGAAACTAGTTATTTATTAGATTGATGTCTAATCCTAATGTGAATATTGCCTTTTTATTCTCTTAGTAATGACTTTTAATGAACACATCTTAATTTTAATATAGTTCAGTTATCAATGTATTCTTAATAGTGATTTTTGGATCTACCCCAAGGTCATAAAGATGTTTAAATTACATTTATGCTAAATACTTAAGGAATTTTCTTTTTACATCTATATCCATAGTCCATCTGAAACTGATTTTTGTGAATGATATGGTATTTTTTGCACTGTGTGATGCAAGACTCGACAAACTCCATGTGAAAATCTAGCTGTACTTTTGAAAAATGAGAGGATTATTGGGATAAACTGCTGTCTACATAGACTGAAGCTTGTCCCAAGAGCAAAATTAATGTTAATCATCTGCCTTTTCTCCCATCCATTCTATATGTCTTTCACCTCTCCCAGCACTTCACATGTAGAGGTTGCTTTCATCATTTAGAGTTCTGAGCTCTGGTTATCTTGCTTTTGTCAGGTCACAGGTGACACCTGGTCCTTTTCCTATTTTCAGTGGACATGAGGACATTCAGACAAGTACAATATGCCTTATAGTTCCATATATAGGGTGGCTCAGTGGTAAAGAATTTGCCTGCCAATGCAGGAGATGTGGGTTCAGTCCCTGGGTCAGGAAGATCCCCTGGAGAAGGAAATGACAACCCACTCCAGTATTCTTGCCTGGGAAACCTCATGGACAGGGGAGCCTGGTGGGCTACAAAAGAATAGCAACCACCAGGTTGCAAAAGAGTTGGGCACAACTGAGCAACAAAACAAAACAGCTACTGCTGCTGCTGCTGCTGCTGGGTCGCTTCAGTCATGTCCGACTCTGTGCGACTCCATAGACGGCAGCCCACCAGGCTCCGCCATCCCTGGGATTCTCCAGGCAAGAACACTGGAGTGGGTTGCCGTTTACTTCTCCAATGCATGAAAGTGAACATTGAAAGTGAAGTCGCTCAGTCGTGTCTGACTCTTTGCGACCCCATGGACTGCAGCCTACGCTATTATTTAGCAAATTTCAGTTCTTTCAGAAAATCAGAACCAATTACTTCCTTTAGTTTAGTAGCTCCTTTCTTTGCTCGAGGAGCTAAAATGACCACGTGGAAGTCATAGCATTAAGTTAACAGAAAATTTACTGTATCCATAATGAAAGCATCAGCCACCTTTCCCATATCCTACTTGCTTCTAGTGTTCTAGAACTTCTATTCCTGCAAAGGTTAAAGTTGCGAGAATAGAAAGTACAAATTCCTCAGCTGAATTCCTGAGAGGAGTGGTGAGAGAAGAAACCTGATAGAGTAATACATTGATTCTCCAAGTGAATCTACTATCATTGGCAGCTATTTATTGAATACATAATATGTGCTAGATATGGTTCTGGGAATCAGAGGTGAACAGTGATTAAATAACTTACTTCAGTTATTATGCTTATTTCATTGTTCACACAATCCTTCCTCACATCCTGCTTTCTGTATCTTCCAGAATGGACATAATTAACCATCCTATAACCATCCTATCCCACCTTAAAATGTAGTTGCAGGACTTCCCTCACAAGTGGTAAGTCCATTGGTTAAGACTTCACCTTCCAATGCCTGCAGTGTTTGAACCCTGTTAGGGAGTTGATTCCACATGTCTCTTGGATATGAGTTATATATATATATATATATATATAAAACAGAAGCAATATTGTAACAAATCCAATAAAGACTTTAAAAATGATCCAAATTAAAAAAATCTATTTTTAAAAATGCAGTTGCTCTGGAGACATTAGAGCAGGTGACAGAGCCATGATTTGAACCTTGACAAGTATGCTTCTACTACACTGTGGGCTATTTATCACAATCTGCCCTCTGGAAGGGTTTTGAGAGGAGTCATTCACAGAATGCCCATGACTGATAACTTCCTCATAATATCTTTTTGGAACATACCTTTAGGTCAATAGAATCACAAAAGGAGACTTATTTTAACTGAAGAACCAGGACAAGTTTTTTTCATGATCAATGTTGGTTCAAATCAGCTATTCTTATTACAAGGTGTTATCTCTTTTGTTTTTAATGAATTCAAAGTTAGTTTGAAGCTGAGCTAGAAATTCAATTCCCTGGGATTTCACCTCCAAATCATGGTAACCTCCCACAGCTTTGTATACAGAACCTGGTGGCCTTTCTCCTAGGTGCTTAAATACATATCAGTAGGGTGGTTTCAGTCCTCTTTTATCAGGGAAAAAGAAGTAGAAAGATGAAAGACTTAATTAAAAGATTACAAAGAGATTTTCTTAAAAGAGGTTTTACCATAGGACCTGGCACTGAGAATAAAGCAGCAGTGTGGCTATGACCTCAACAAAGAAAATTCCATTTAACCTCATGTTCAACAAAAAGATACCTTTTTAGAGGATGTGATTAAAAGTGGTGTAAACATATTGTATATATTTGTTCAATTGTCTGGGAACAACTTCAAGGAATCAAGCTGTCAAATCACTTTGAAACAAAGGGTAAGTATAAATAAATGGATCAAATATAGCATGAGGATTAAACAAGAGTTCCTTGGCAAGTTTAGTGAAAATATTCAGGTGTTATTTTAATCTCTTCCCCTCTTCAATTTAAAAACAGCACAGAATTTCACATGTTAATATGTGTTCTTATATTGGCATTGAGGCTTTTGATACCTTCTGAAAACAAAAATCCCAGAATTCTGCTGTTCCCATGGCAACTGCATTTTAAGAAGGCGAAGTTTCCAGCTTGATAGAGCTGAAAGGCTATTAACCTCAGTTCTCAATGATACTGAAACCACGGTGTCAGGGGGAGTCAATACAACACAGGAAGCTCAGCTTGACCCCACCCAGCATTCCTGTTACTGCTGGAACAAGGTTTGAAAAGACAATAATAAAAATTATTAAAATGGTATTTATTATTCTGTAATCCAATGTCATGTAACCTAAAACTGAAAATATGTAGATAGAAATTTGAATCCAGTATCAACCTTGAGGAAATATTAAAACCAAAATCCTTTATCTAGGGAACTTAATAACACTGGACCTCAGAATGCTTTCATAAAAAGCATAATATGTGTGATGAATTCCACCTTCTCTGTTATGTTCCAAGATCCACAAAAACTTTAGAATAAAGCTTGAGTATGGAAAGAAAAGGAATCAGAAATATTCTCTAAAGAAGAAGTCATTCTCTGGTTCAGAAAAAAAGAGACATTCTCACTGAGCACAGTGTGTAAGTTGGCTAGGGCTTCTGGGAAAAAAAGGCCAACAAACTGGCTGGCTTAAACACCATATATTTATTGCCTCAGTTTGGGCAGCTGGGAAGTTCAAGTTCAAGGTGTTCACAGGGTTAGTTCTGTCTGAGGGCTGTGATAGATAACAATCTTTGGCATTCTTTGGCTTCCAGACATATCACCCTAATCTCTGCCTTATTTTCACATGACTCTGTGTATGTGTATGCGTATGTCTGTGTCCCCAAATTTCTTCCTTTTACAAGGGCAACAGTCATTTTGGATCAGGGGTCCAGACTACCCTAGTATGACCTTCTTTTAATTAATCTGAAATGATATTTCCAAAGAAGGTCACATTCTAAGGTACCAGAGGCTAGAACTTCAACTTTTGTCATTGTCAAACAAATAGCATTTGTTGCCTATCACCTAGAGTAAAAGTCAGAATACTTCTGCCCTCTGCATCTTGGCATCAAAACTGACAAGGAAAAGACAACACAGTCAAGCAGCAGATGCAACAAGGCTTTGCCCTTCACAGAGAAGAGACAAAGCAAGATCAGCTTCAGTGATGGGCATTGATCCCCTGGGGCCAGCAGGTCCCTCTTAGCAGTCAGCACAGAGTGGCTGTGTGCTGCCACTGAAGGACCCCATCCCCTCCTTGTAAGGATAGAATTAGTATTGAGGCTGGCCAGGTCCCACATGACATACCTGCTTGAGGAAAACAAAGAAACAAAGTTTAGAACAGGGAAAGTTAACTCCCCACAAGGTGATAAACTCAACACAGGCTGTGTATGCCTTGGTCTCTTGGTAAGAACCTATCCAGCCCATGGCCCACTGTTATACAGCCCAGAGTGGGGTGGGGTATCAAAAGACTCCACACATGAGACTGTCGTTCCCAACAAGTTTAACACAGAGCACACTGATTATACTTTATCCCAGAGCTACGTATACTACATTTATTATCTCATATAACCCTCAGAATTAAATAACACTGTAGTGGCTTAGCTGGTAAAGAATCCACTGGCAATGTGGGAGACCTGGGTTAGATCCCTGGATTGGGAAAATCCCCTGTAGAAGGGAAAGGCTACCCACACCAGTGTTCTTGCCTGGAGAATTCCATGGACTGCATAGTCCACGAGGTCACAGAGTCAGACACAACTTAGCAGTTTTCACTTTCTCAGAAACTTAAGTGGCATAAGTAAATTTTTCTCAAGCTTTATTTTGCTAATGAGACAGTTGAGCATCTTGTTAAAACACTGAGCCCATTCAGGAGGTGCACGTCGGACTCTGGGAGTGTGTATTTCAAAGTTTCCAGGTAAAGTTGGTAAAGAATCCACTGGCAATGTGGGAGACCTGGGTTAGATCCCTGGATTGGGAAAATCCCCTGTAGAAGGGAAAGGCTACCCACACCAGTGTTCTTGCCTGGAGAATTCCATGGACTGCATAGTCCACGAGGTCACAGAGTCAGACACAACTTAGCAGTTTTCACTTTCTCAGAAACTTAAGTGGCATAAGTAAATTTTTCTCAAGCTTTATTTTGCTAATGAGACAGTTGAGCATCTTGTTAAAACACTGAGCCCATTCAGGAGGTGCACGTCGGACTCTGGGAGTGTGTATTTCAAAGTTTCCAGGTAAAGCTCACGATTGGTTTGCAGACTTCCAACAGCAAAATCTGAAGCATTTGAGACTTCAGTTCAGTCTCTCAGTCATGTCTGAGTCTATGCTATCCCATGGACTGCAGCACATCAGGCCTCCCTGTCCATCACCAACTCCCAAACTCAAACTCATGGCCATTGAGTCAGTGATGCCATCCAACCATCTCATCCTCTGTCATCCCCTTCTCCTACCACCTTCAATCTTTCCCAGCTTCAGGGTCTTTTCAAATGAATCATGTCTTCGCATCAGGTGGCCAAAGCAGGAGTCTCAGCTTCAACATCACTCCTTCCAATGGACACCCAGGACTGATCTCCTTTAGGATGGACTGGCTGGGTCTCTTTGCTGTCCAAGGGACTCTCAAGAGTCTTCTCCAACACCACAGTTCAAAAGCATCAATTTTCAAAAGCTCAGCTCTCTTTATAGTCTAACTTTCACATCCATGCATGACTCCTGGAGAAACCATAGCCTTGACTAGATGGACCTTTATTGGCAAAGTAATGTCTCTGGTTTTTAATATGTTGTCTAGGTTGGTCATAACTTTTCTTCCAAGGAGCAAGTGTCTTTTAATTTCATGGCTGCATTAAATTTTGGAACCCCTCCAGAATAAAGTCTATCATTGTTTCTATAGTTTCCTCATCTAGTTGCCACAGAGTGATGGGACCGGGTGCCATGATCTTAGTTTTCTGAGTGCTGAGCTTTAAAGCAACTTTTTCACTCTCCTCTTTCACTTTCATCAAGAGGCTCTTTAGTTCTTCTTCACTTTCTGCCATAAGGGTGGTATCATCTGCATATCTGAGGTTATTGATATTTCTCCTGTGAATAAAGTCTATCATTGTTTCTATAGTTTCCTCATCTAGTTGCCACAGAGTGATGGGACCGGGTGCCATGATCTTAGTTTTCTGAGTGCTGAGCTTTAAAGCAACTTTTTCACTCTCCTCTTTCACTTTCATCAAGAGGCTCTTTAGTTCTTCTTCACTTTCTGCCATAAGGGTGGTATCATCTGCATATCTGAGGTTATTGATATTTCTCCTGGCAATCTTGATTCCAGCTTGTGCTTCTTCCAGCCCAGAGTTTCTCATGATGTACTCTGCATATAAGTTAGATAAGCAGGGTGATAGTATATAGCCTTGATGTATTCCTTTCCCAATTTAAAACCAGTCTGTTGTTCCATGTCCAGTTCTAACTGTTGCTTCCTGAGCGGCATACAGGTTTCTCAAGAGGCAGGTCAGGTGGTCTGGTATTCCCATCTCTTTCAGAATTTTTTACAGTTTGTTGTGATCTACACAGTCAAAGGCTTTGGTGTAGTCAATTAAACAGTAGATGTTTTGTTTGGAGCTCTCTTGCTTTTTCATTGATCAAACAGATGTTGGCAAATTGATCTCTGGTTCCTCTGCCTATTTTAATTCCAGCTTGAACATCTAGAAGTTCACAGTTCACATACTGTTGAAACCTGACTTGGAGAATTTTGAGCATTACTTTACTAGCCTGTGAGATGAGTGCAATTGTGCAGTAGTTTGAGCATTCTTTATTTTTCTTTGGGATCGGAATGAAAACTGACTTTTTCCAGTCCTGTGGCCATTACTGAGTTTTTCAAATTTGCAGGCATATTGAGTGCAGCACTTTCATAACATCATCTTCCAGGATTTGAAATAGCTCAGCTGGAATTCCATCACCTCCACTAGCTTTGTTCATAGGGGTGCTTCTTAAGGTCCACTTGACTTCACATTCCAGAATGTCTGTCTCTGGGTGAGTTATCACAACATCATGATTATCTGGGTCGTGAAGATCTTTTTTGTACAGTTCTTCTGTGTATTCTTGCCACCTCTTGTTAATATATTCTGCTTCTGTTAGGTCCATACCATTTGTGCCCTTTATTGCACTCAACTTTGCATGAAATGTTCCCTTGGTATCTCTAATTTTCTTGAAGAGATCTCTAGCCTTATCCATTCTATTGTTTTCCTCTCTTTCTTTGCATTGATCACTGAGGAAGACTTTCTTATCTCTCCTTGCTATTCTTTGGAACTTTGCATTGAAATGGGTATATCTTTCATTTTTTCCTTTGCCTTTCACTTCTCTTCTTTTCAGAGATACTTGTAGGGCCTCCTGAAATAACCATTTTGCCTTTTTGCATTTCTTTTTCTTGGGGATTATCTTGATCACTGATTCCTGTACAATGTCACGAACCTCCATCCATGGTTCTTCAGGCACTCTGTCTATCAGATCTAATCCCTTGAATCTATTTCTCTCTTTCACTGTATAATCATAAGGGATTTGATTTAGGTCATACTTGAATGGTCTAGGGGTTTTCCGTACTTTCTTCAGTTTAAGACTGAATTTAGCGATAAGGAGTTCATGACCTGAGCCACAGTCAGCTCCTGGTCTTTTTGCTGACTGTATAGAGCTTCTCCATCTTTGACTGCAAATAATAAAATCAATCTGATTTCGGTATTGACCCCTCTGGTGCTGTCCATGTGTAGAGTCTTCTCTTGTGTTGTGGGAAGAGGGTGTTTGCTATGACCAGTGCGTTCTCTTGGAAAAACTCTATTAGCCTTTGCCCTGCTTCATTCTGTATTCCATGGCCAAATTTGCCTGTTACTCCAGTTATATCTTGACTTCCTACTTTTGCACTCCAGTCCCCTATAATGAAAAGGACATCTTTTGGGGGTGTTAGTTCTAAAAGGTCTGTAGGTCTCATAGAACTGTTCAGCTTCTTCAGTATTACTGGTTGGGGCATAGACTTGGATTACTGTAATAATGAGTGGTTTGCATTGGAAATGAACAGAGATCATTCTGGTTTTTTTTTGAGATTGCATCCATGTACTGCATTTCAGACTCTTGTAGACTATGATGGCTACTCCATTTCTTCTAAGGGATTTCTGCCCACAGTAGTAAATATAATGGTCATCTGAGTTAAATTCACCCATTCCAGTCCATTTTAGTTCGCTGATTCCTAAAATGTCAACGTTCACTCTTGCCATCTCCTGTTTGACCACTTCCAACTGATTCATGGACCTAACATTCCAGGTTCCTATGCAATATTGCTGTCTACAGCATTGGACTTTACTTCCATCACCAGTCACATCCACAACTGGGTGTTTTTTTTTTTTGCTTTGGCTTCGTCTCTTCATTCTTTCTAGTGTTATTTCTCCAGTGATCTCCAATAGCATATTGGGCACCTACCGACCTGGGAGTTCATCATTCAGTCCTATCTTTTTGCCTTTTCATACTGTTCATGGGGTTCTCAAGGCAAGAATAATGAAGCGGTTTGCAGCATTTGAAAATGAGGATCCTAATTCAGAATCCCATACCACTTCTGCTAGAACATTCAACCTCTTAGGAGAAAAAGAAGTAAAGGAAGAAAAAGAGATGAAAAGGAATAAAATAGAACATAAGATTTTTGTGAGTGTGTTTCTGTCTAGTGCAATTTAAAAAACACAGTGAAAGCCATTAGCCAAAAAAAAAAAAAAAGAGAGAGAGAGAGAGAGAGAGAGAGAAATGTCTACATCTTGTTCCAAACTAGTTTACATTCCACTTCTATAAATCAACAGTTTTTAATCCTTGTAGTGTTTGGAGGAGTGGTGGAGTAGGGAACTACGTGGTATTCAGGAATGAGAGTGAATACTTTCTTGACGTGGTAACCCAGACATTATCTTCCCTATAATCTCTAAAAGAAGTCAGAACTTCTTCTTAAGGGGTCATACGGTAAATATATATTTTAGGATTTCCAGGACAAAATGTTCAATCAAGGCTATTACGCAGGTACATACGTAACTACTTAAAATATGACCAATTTATAAATGTAAACCATTCTTAGTTCACAGACTGTTTAAGGGGAAAAAAAAGGGCAAAAATAAAAACAGGTGGTTTATGGACCTCTGATCTACAATGTAGCAGTTCACATACACAAAACCTAATATAATGTTCTGAGTAAAATTGGCCTATTACAATGGTTGTATGTATTAGTTGCTCAGTCATGTCCAACTCTTTGCAACCCCATTGACTGTAGCCCACCAGACTCTTTTGTCCATAGAATTTTCTAGACAAGAATATTGGAGTGGAGATTGATTCAAGATGGTAGAGTAGAAGAATGTACATTCATCTTCTTCTGTAAGAGCACCCAAATTTCAACCAGCTGTTGAACAACCATAGACAGTAGGACCCTGGAACCCACTGAGAAAAGGTACCCAAGTCCAAGGACAAAGGAGAAGCCACAGTGAGATGGTAGGAAGGCAGCAATCATGATAAAATAAAATCCTTTACCCTCCAGGTGAGTGACCCACAAATTGGAGAAAATAATACCAAAGAAGTTCTTGTACTTTTGTGAAGATTCTTGGCCCCACATCAGGCTCCTGAGCCTGGGGATCTGCCAAAGGGACTGGGAATCCCCAGGGAATCTGACTTTGAAGGCAAGCAGGATTTGATTGTAGAACTTTCCAAGGACTGAGGGAAACAGAGACTCCACTCTTGTAGGGCACAAACAAAACCTGAGCACACCAGGAAAGGAACAGTGACCCCACAGGACACTGAGCCAGACCTATCTGTGAGTGTTTGAGGGTCTCTTGCAGAGGTGTGGGTTGGCAGTGGCCTTCCTCAGGCACACGGGCACTGGCATCAGAAGTCTTGGGAAAATGCATCTTGGCATACCTCTTGGAGGTCTCCTTTAGCCTTGCCATAGAACCTGTACGCTCCAAGACTGGGCCACCTCAGTCCAAACACCCATCAGCAGACAATTGGATTAAAGTTTTGCTGAGCCCAGCCCTGCCCACCAGAACAAGACCTAGTCTTCCCCACAGCCCAGTCCCTCCCATCAGAAAGCTCACACAAGCCTCTTATCCTCATCCACAAGAATCCTGGAGTGGGTTGCAATTTCCCCCTCCAGGAGATCCTCCCAACCCAGGGTTCCAACCCGTGTCTCTTGTGTCGCCTCACTGGCAGGCAGATTCTTTACCACTGTGTCATCTGGGGAGTTCCATATGCCAGCCCCTTGATCTTGGACTGCCAGCCTCCAGAACTCTGAGGAAATAAATGTTTATTGTTTCCACCACCAGCCTCTGGTGATCTGTTATAGAAGCTTGGGCTGACTCAGACAACAGCTTACTGTCTGCCATCAAATAACTGTCATCCTTGAGCCATGCTGCAGCAAAGGAACTTTGTGGCTTTTAAAATGTATAGGTCAGAAAATGCTTTCCTGTGGCTGAACAACTACTCAGTGAACTGAGACTATTTGAAGGTCGTACTTCAAAGACACTCCAAAGCCTCTGAAAATAGTACCATGTCCCTGCTTGATAACTCTGTTTGTGAAATGAGACATACAAACCTGGAGTAATAGAGATTTCAGTAATTATTTTTCTTCAGAATTTTTGCAGTATAGGGGTATATGTACACAGTCAGTCAGCCTTGCCCAAACTGGTGTCTAGCTGCATTCAGTAGCAGGCATCTGTCCTTCCACACTGCCTGATACCAGCACTGACATAGTGCAGAACACCCACCCACCCTTGCAGCTTTTTCTGGCAGCTGCATGGTGGACTTTTCTGGGAGAAAGAGGCAAAGAAACAGCATTGGTTCCAATGCTTTGTACACAATGCATTATTAATACATCTTTCATTATGATGATAAAAATCAACAGCATCTGTAGCTCATGGAACGGCAAAGTTTCAACTTAGTAAAACTAGCACTAAAAATTTGTAATTTTGATATTAAAAAACAAAACACTTTATAATACATTAGAAGCAAAAATGAAATAGATATAAATCTAATATGTACAAGATCTACATGAGAAAAATTACAAAACTGATCAAAGAAATCAAGATCTAAATAAATAGAGATAAACTCCATGTGCATGAGTGAGAAGACTCAATATTATCAAGATGTCAGTTCTTCTCAAATTGACCTATAAATTCAAGGTAATCCAAACCAAAATCCCAGTTTGTCAATCCCAATATTGACAAACTGAGTCTTAAAACATTTATGTGAAAAGGCAAAAGAATGAAAGTAGCTAGTGTAATATTGAAATAGCCAATGAAATATTGAAAGAGAAGAACAAAGTCAGGGTACTGACACTATCTGATTTCAAGACTGACTACAAACGGTAAAAGAAAAGACAAATAGAACAGTGGAATAGAATAGAGAGCTCAGAAATAGACACTAATACAGTTATCTTTGACAAAGAGGCAAAAGTAATTCCATGGAAAGGAAACATAGTATTTTAAAGAGACAATTTTGGAATAATTGGACATGCACAGGCAAAAACGTGTAGATATAGACACTACACCTTACACAAAAATTAGGTCAAAATGTACCTAGATGTAAAATGAAAATCTATAAAACTTCTAGAAGATAAACTAGGTTAAAAATAGGTGACTTTCCTTTGGCACTGACATTTTAAATTCAATAGCCAAAACATGATCCATAAAATAAACATTAAGAAGTGAACTTCATGAAAATTAAAAATGCCTGCTTTGCAAAAGATACTCTTAAGAGAATAAAAAAACAAGTCGAAGACTGGGAGAAAATATTTGTGAAATGTGTACTTAGTAAAGGACTGTATCCAAAATATATAAAGAGCTCTTAAATCTAAACAATAAGAAAATAACCCAATTAAAAATGGGGAAAAAAAATGGTCTGAACAGACATCTCACCAGAGAAGATATAAAGATGGAAATTAAGCATGTGAACATGGATATTAGATTGATTATATTCTTTGCAGCCAAAGAGGGAGAAGCTCTATACAGTCAGCAAAAATAAGACTGGGAGCTGACTGTGCCTCGGGTCATGAACTCCTTATTGCCAAATTCAATATTAAATTGAAGAAAGTGAAGACAACCACTAGACCATTCAGGTATGACCTAAATCAAATCCCTTGTGATTATACGGTGGAAGTGAGAAACAGATTTAAGGGACTAGATCTGATAGACAGAGTGCCTGATGAACTATGGATGGAGGTTCATGACATTGTACAGGAGACAGGGATCAAGACCATCCCCAAGAAAAAGAAATGCAAAAAAGCAAAATGGCTGTCTGAGGAGGCCTTACAAATAGCTGTGAAAAAAGAGAAGTAAAAAGCAAAGGAGAAAAGGAAAGCTATACCCATTTGAATGCAGAGTTCCAAAGAATAGCAAGGAGAGATAAGAAAGTCTTCCTCAGAGATAGATGCAAAGAAATAGAGGAAAACAATAGAATGTGAAAGACTAGAGATCTCTTCAAGAAAATTAGAGATACCAAGGGAACATTTCAAGCAAAGCTGAGCATAATAAAGGACAGACATGATAGGGACCTAACAGAAGCAGAAGATATTAAGAAGAGGTGGCAAGAATACACAGAAGAACTGTACAAAAAAGATCTTCATGACCCAGATAATCATGATGTGTGATCACTTACCTAGAGCCAGACATCCTGGAATGTGAAGTCAAGTGGGCCTTAGAAAGCATCACTATGAACAAAGCTAGTGGAGGTGATGGAATTCCAGTTGAGCTATTTCAAATCCTGGAAGATAATGCTATGAAAGTGCTGCACTCAATATGCCAGCAAATTTGGGAAACTCAGCAGTGGCCACAGGACTGAAAAAGGTCAGTTTTCATTCCAATCCCCAAGAAAGGCAATGCCAAAGAATGCTCCAACTACCACACAATTGCACTCATCTCACATGTTAGAAAAGTAGTGCTCAAAATTCTCCAAGCCAGGCTTCAGCAATACGTGAACTGTGAACTTCCAGATGTTCAAGCTGGTTTTAGAAAAGGCAGAGGAACCAGAGATCAAAATGCCAACATATTCTGGATCAAGGAAAAAGCAAGAGAGTTCCAGAAAAACATCTTTTTCTGCTTTATTGATTATGCCAAAGCCTTTGACTGTGTGGATCACAATATACTGTGGAAAATCCTTCAAGAGATGGGAATACCAAACCACATGACTTGCCTCTTGAGAAACGTGTATGCAGGTCAGGCAGCAACAGTTAAAACTGGATATGGAACAACATACTGGTTCCAAATAGGAAAAGGAGTACGTCAAGGCTGTATATTGTCACCTTGCTTATTTAACTTATATGCTGAGTACATCTTGAGAAACGCTAGGCTGGAAGAAGCACAAGCTGAAATCAAGATTGCTGGGAGAAATATAAATAACCTCAGATATGCAGATGACACCACCCTTATGGCAAAAAGTGAAGAAGAATTACAGAGCCTTTTGATGGAAATGAAAGAGGAGAGTGAAAACAGTTGGCTTAAAGCTCAACATTCAGAAAACTAAGATCATGGCATCTGGTCCCATCACTTCATGGCAGATAGATGGAGAAACAGTGGAAAGAGTAGCTGACTTTATTTTTCTGTGCTTCAAAATCACTGCAGATGGTGCTTGCAGCCATGAAATTAAAAGACGCTTACTCCTTGGAAGGAAAGTTGTGATCAACCTAGACAGCATATTAAGAAACAGAGACATTCATTTGGCAACCTACTTCATGGCAGATAGATGGAGAAACAGTGGAAAGAGTAGCTGACTTTATTTTTCTGTGCTTCAAAATCACTGCAGATGGTGCTTGCAGCCATGAAATTAAAAGACGCTTACTCCTTGGAAGGAAAGTTGTGATCAACCTAGACAGCATATTAAGAAACAGAGACATTCATTTGGCAACCAAGGTCCGTCTAGTCAAGGCTATGGTTTTTCCAGTGGTCACGTATGGATGTGAGAGTTGGACTGTGAAGAAAGCTGAGTGCCAAAGAATTGATGCTTTTGAACTGTGGTGCTGAAGAGGACTCTTGAGAGTCCCTTGGACTGCAAGGAGATCCAACGAGTCCATCCTAAAGGAGATCAGTCCTGAGTGTTCATTTGAAGGACTGATGTTGAAGGTGAAATTCCAATACTTTGGCCACCTGATGGGAAGAACTGCCTCATTTGAAAAGACCCTGATGCTGGGAAAGACTGAAGGCAGGAGGAGAAGGGGTTGACAGAGGATGAGATAGTTGGATGGCATACCCGACTCAATGGACATGAGTTTGGGTGAACACTGGGAGTTGGTGATGGACAGGGAGGCCTGGTATGCTGCGGTTCATGGGGTCTCAAAGAGTCATACATGACTGAGTAACTGAACTGAACTGAACTAAGCATATGAAAAGATGCTCAACATCATATATCATTAGGAAATTGCTAATTAAAACAATGAGATACACACATTTGTTAGAATGGACAAAATCTAAAACACTAACAACACCAAATGCTGATGAGAATGTGGAGCAAAAAGAACTTTCATTCACAGCTGATTTGAATGCAAAATGGTAATGCAACTTTGAAAAATAGTTTGATCACTTCTTACAAAACAAAATGTATACTCACTGTATAATCCAGCAGTCTTATTTGTTGATATTTATCCAAAAATTTCAGCTTTCTGTCCATAAAAAAACCTGCACATGGATATATATAACTTTATTCATTATTCCCAAAACATAGAAGAAACCAAATGTCTTTCAGCCAATGAGCGTATAAGCAAACTGTGGTACATCCATAGACAGATATTGGGATACTATTTAACATTAAAAAGAAATAGGCTATCAAGCTATGAAAAAGTGTGAAAGAATTTTATATGCATATTACTAAGTAAAAGAAGCCAATCTGAAAGGGCTATGCACTATGTAATTCTGACTATATGACATTCTGGAAACGGTAAAATGAGACACTAAAGAGATCAGTGGTTGCCAGGGATTTGTGGTTAAGTGTGGGGAGGGTGGAAGGAGGAATGAATGGAACACAGGGCATTGAAACTACTCTGCTTGATACTACAGTGGCTGACAAATATTCTTATAACTTTGTCAAAGCTTATGGAATATAAAATACAAACCATTATATAAACTATGAACTTTAGTTAATAATAACATATCACTATTTTGGCTCATGAATGATAGCAAGCATATCACACCAATGACAGATATTGATATGGAAAACTAGACGGTGAGAAGAGAGAGAACAGTTATATGGGAACTCTCTGTATTTAGTGCTCAATATTTCTGTAAATCTAACACTACTCAAAAATTAAGTCTATTACTTTAAAAAAAATCTACAGGCAAAAGCACAGTGACCAAGATAGCATGCTGGTCCCTTGAAATTTGTTTGCAGATAAAGAAACCAGCTTTTCCCACAGTATTGACTAGTGCTCTTAAAGACAAACACCAATTTTAAATATAAAGCTATCATGCTTCAAGGAAAAGAGCTCATTAGTCATGTTCTCAAAATATGCTTAACACTGAAGAGGATACACTCTAATGAAATCAGCTAAAAAAAAAGTAATACTCAGGATAAATTAATTTCCAGGAAAAAGATGAAAAGAAAGAATTTTAAATATGAAACCTTTACTTTTGCTTTGAGAGGAAAAAATTGCTAAAGCTGAAACAGTCCCTTTTTAAAAATACGTTCTTATTTGAGCGTCAGTATTCATTTGATGGATATTTTTTACCTTTGTACAAACATTCATATAAAGCACATCAAATATATTCTTATGGATGGTCGGTTTAATGTGAGTGGAAAGTTTCCATCTTAAAACAATGTATTTCCTAGAAAATGGTTATGAAGACACCAAAGTTTCCTAAGAGAGGTATTACGCTGATTTACAAATACATATTACACTTCTTGGTAGAAAAATAATTCAAAAGATAAGCGAAAGGCAACACAGAAAAGATCATCCACCCAATAACTCAGTCAGGTCTCACTCTTTTCAGGATTCTTGTGAAGTTTTTCCCAGCGTCAGCCACCTTGTTTTAGGAAACTTGAGAAGAATGTATTGAAAAGTTGAAAATGATGACGGCTCTCTGTGTCTCCATCTCCCTCTCTGTCTCTTTCTGTTTCACTCTGTCTCTCTATAGCACTATTTTACACTAGAGAGACAGAGACAGAGACAGTGAGAGACAGATGTACAGAGAGAAACAAACAGGGAACAGAACAAACTGGGTGGATAGAGAAGACTCTTAATGGAGAGAGAATTAAAAAAAGAACAAAAAGTACTACTTAATACTTGATAGGAACCACTGGCTACAATGAAAGCCGTCATTTCCTATGCTACATTAGATGCTTCTTCATTAAATTATCTGACCTTGGCCTGTATTTTGCATAAAATAGGCAATTTATGGCCTGAAAATAGAATACAGTCTTATGATATACACACAGATTCCCTCCCCTTGCACACTATTCATGAATATTCAATATTCATTCAAGGCCTTTTTTCCTTCTTAGTGTAAGCATTAGCAATATTGGAGACACATATTGTATAATTAATGTTTATATGCTCTGATGTTGAATTTTATTCTGTTAGAAAAACTGATTCATCTCTGTGGATATCACCAAATACTGGCTTCATTCTGAACATGGCATGGATTATAAAACAGTATTATGCTGTTCCTAATTTTTTATCTTGAGTTCAGTTCAGTCGCTCAGTTATGTCCGCTTCTTTGCAACCCCATGAACTGCAGCACACCAGGCCTCCCTGTCCATCAACTCCTGAAGTTTACTCAAACTCATGTCCATTGAGTCAATGATGCCATTCAATCATCTCATCCTCTGTCATCCCCTTCTCTTCCTGTCTTCAATCTTTCCCAACATCAGGGTCTTTTCAAATGAGTCAGTTCTTTGCATCAGGTGGCCAAAGTATTGGAGTTTCAGCTTCACCATCAGTCCTTCCAATGAATATTTAGGATTGATTTCCTTTAGGATGGACTGGTTGGATCTCCTTGCAGTCCAAGGGACTCTCAAGAGTCTTCTCCAACACCACAGTTCAAAAGCATCAATTCTTGGGGACTCAGCTTTCTTTATAATCCAACTCTCACATCCATACATGACTAGGAAAAACCATAGCTTTGACTAAACTTTGTTGGTAAAGTAATGTCTCTGCTTTTGAATATGCTGTCTATGTTGGTCATAGCTTTTCTTCCGAGGAGCAAGCGTCTTTTAATTTCTGAAGTCACCATGTGCAGTGATTTTGGAGCTCCCAAAAATAAAGTCTCTCACTGCTTCCACTGTTTCCCCATCTATTTGCCATGAAGTGATGGGACCAGATGCCACGATCTTCGTTTTCTGAATGTTGAGCTTTAAACCAACTTTTTCACTCTCCTCTTTCACTTTCATCAAGAGGGTCTTTAGTTCTTCTTCACTTTCTGCCATAAGGGTGGTGTCATCTGCATATCTGAGGCTATTGATATTTCTCCCGGCAGTCTTGATTCCAGCTTGTGTTTCCTCCAGCCCAGCATTTCTCATGATGTATTCTGCATATAAGTTTAAGGTAAATATTTTATCTTAATATCATGCAATGAATTTCACACTCAGGTAGCGCTCAGCTGATCCAGGAGTAATGCTTTTGTAAAGCTCACTCAAATTCTCCAGAGTTCCTTATAGTGGGTGGGGTTGGTCCTGGTGCTGGCTCCCTCCTTCCCGTGGGGATGGAGATGGAGCAAGAGGAGAAGTGCATAGCCCTGGCAATCCAGTTAGTGACGGTGGCACTGCACGACGCTTTCCACCGTTCCGTTCTATACTCATCTATGTCCATTTGTTTTCCTTCATTAATTGATTGAGAGTTGAAAGGTAGGACCATATATTCTTCTTTTCTTTTCATCACTCTTCACTGTGCTCAGTATCAGGTTGTTGAGTGTGCCTGCTCTGTCGTGTCAGACTCTTTAGGACCCTATACCAGGCTCCTCTGTGGGAGCATGGGATTTACTGGGCAAGAATACCGAAATGGGCTGCCATTTCCTCCTCCAGGGGATCTCCCCAACTCAAGGATTGAACCCACGGCTCCTGCGTCTCCTGCTTTACAGCAAATTCTTCAGCCTACCATTTTATAAATGCTGGCCAGTTAAACAGAGAAGGCAATGGCAATCCACTCCAGTACACTTGCCTGGAAAATCCCATGGACGGAGGAGCCTGGTGGGCTGCAGTCCATGGGGTCCTTAAGAGTTGGATACGACTGAGCGACTTCACTTTCACTTTTCACTTCCATGCATTAGAGAAGGAAATGGCAAGCCACTCCAGTGTTCTTGCCTGGAGAATTCCAGGGACGGGGGAGCCTGGTGGACTGCCGTCTATGGGGTCGCACAGAGTCGGACATGACTAAAGTGACTTAGCAACAGCAGCAGCAGTTAAGTGGAGCCAAATTGGCAGGTGGGGAAGAAATACTTTCAATTTTAGAAAGGATATCAATTTAAAATTTGCATTTGAATGAACTTAGTATATTTCACATTTCTCACTTCTGCATTTGACATATTTTAGGTAGAGAAAGGGTTGCTCACATACCAATTAAATAATTGCCTTAGTTGTTAGATGCTTCTAGGAACAAGATGTATAATTGGCTTTTCACCATATTATGAAAACTCTCACAGAAACTATTTTTATTAATCCAAAGGATAACAATGAGTTATTTCAAAGACTATTCAAACAGCTCTTTCCAGGATGGTGGGGTCCCAGCTTCCAGAGCCCTAAGGTTGACTTCCTGGAACCCCAGCAGCCTTACCTTTGGCTCATAAAGGCTGCCTGACTAGACCAGGGTCTGTCGGGATTTCCCAAGGCACCTGCATCCATAACCACAGCAGGACCCCCAGTCCTTGTTGCTCCACACTGGTGGACTTTGCCTATCCAGGAGGTACCTCCCCACCAGTGAGCTTCTTGGTAACTGGTGCAGGGAATGTCACTGCCTGGAGGGGATCTATGAGAGGAGGACACAGGTGTGGCTATTCAGGGGAGCTTGAGGCCAGAAGAGAAGGTGAAAAGGAAGGGCAGGAGTTCCTGACAGACACTCTGCTCCCCATCTTTTCAGGTACCTGATATTTACAAATCTGATGCTCTAACTTTATATTGATTAACTATTGCCAATATGATATTACAGAACAATCAAGCACAAAGCATCAGCAACACAAAACAAATTTTTTATTATTATTATTATGGGTCTATTATGGGTTCTGGCAGTCAGGGCTTGGCTTAGCTAATTTTATTTTTCCTGATTTGGCTCAGCTCAGTTTGACTGGGCTTATTCATGCATGCCTGATCAAGCTGTTGGGCTGGCAACAGGTTACCTATCTATGATGACTTACCCTTCTCTACACAGGCTCTCTTGGAGGCTAACCTGGCTTGTGCAAAAAGCAGGAGTCTGAGAAAGAGAAATGGTCATGGCCTCTTGAGGCAAAGGCTCAGAATTCACAATACCCACTTTTATTGCCTTCTCTTGGCCTAAGCAAGTCTCAGGGCCTGCCTCTTGTGGGAAAACCTGCAAAGTCTCAGTGCAAAGAGCATGTATATATGGAAGAATGAAAATTGGAGCCATTTAAAAAATTAATCCAACCACAAAATTCTCTAGGTTCCAATCTTTGGCACACAGAAACTATTTTTCTGATTTTTTCCCCTTTTTTCTCTTCCTTAGCAAAGCCTGGATCTTGAAAATGAAAACTTTGCTTTATATTACTACCATCGGTTTTTTAAAATGCATTCAGAATCTTAATCCACTGCTATTTTTCTGAGGGTTCATTTGCTCTGCTCTGAGGTTAGTCTTAGGTTTCCCTGGTGGCTCAGACTGCAAAGAATCTGCCTACAACATTCCCAGATTTGATCCCTGGGTTGGGAATATCCCCTGGAAAATGGAATGGTAACCCACTCCAGTACTGCCATCTGGAGAATCCCATGGAGAGAGTAGCCTGGTGGACTATAGTCCATGGGATCACAAAGAGTCAGACACAACTGAGAGACTAATACTTTCAAGATAAATATCTTAGTCGATCCCAACATAGAAGAATAAGCAGCACATTTACATACCTGGCCCTCATTTTTAATATTATTGTAAATTTTTTATCCTTGTGATTGAAAATTCATGTGTATTCTTCACTTATATTGGTAGAAAGCCTTTACTAAGCATAATTAGGCCTTGAAAAGAAAGCATAAGCAGAATGAAGAAAAGGAATAGAATTGCTGACTTTTGCTACATGCAGTTTTATTTTCTATAAGATTTAATCTGTATCCACACAAAAAAAAGCTAAAGTTTTTAATAAAATAAATTCTTATAATCAGATACCATTGTTGTCACTAGGTTATCCACAGTAATCTTTGAAGTCTCCTTATCCCAAGATGCTTCATCATAATGTATATTAAAGTAGCAACAAATATTACTTTTTTGAAGTTATCTGCATAGTTTATGTTATACTACATAGCTTAATTGGGGCTTTCCAGGTGGTGCTAGTGATAAACAATCTGCCTGCCAATGCTAATGCAGGAGATGTAAGAGACACAGTTTCAGTTCCTGGGTCTGCAAGATTCCCTGGAGAAGGAAATGGCAATCCACTCAGGTATTCTTGCCTGGAGAATTCCATGGAGAGAGGAGCCTGGTGTGCTACAGTCTATAGGGTCTCAAAGAGTTGGACACGACTGAAGTGACTTAGCACGCGTGTGGCTTAGTGGCTTCCCTGGTGTCTCAGTGGTAAAGAACATGCCTGCCAATGCAGGAGATGCAGGGTTGATTCCTGAGTAGGAAGATGCCCTGGAGAAGAAAACGGTAACCCACTCCAGTGTTCTTGCCTGCGAAATCCCAACAGAAGCCTGTGTCCAGAAGGCTGCAGTGGGCTACGGTCCACGTCATCGCAAAAAAGTCAGACTTGACTTACCAATTCAACAACAACAACAGTAACAGCTTAACAGAGAGTAGAATAATTTTTATTAACCAGATGGTGAAACTCTGAAACTAAATAAAGTTCAAAGCACTGTGAATTCAGTTAAGACTACCATGCCTGGTTATCTGATCAAGATAATAAACATTCTGATTTATAACATTTCCCCCCGCTACTAAGCAATTTCTGTGATCACTTGTGCTCCAGGGCAAAGACCAATCTATCTGAAGGTGGACTTTAATTTGGGAGCAAGAAGCTCTACTTAGAAATTAAAATGAAAATATCTATCTTCTGGAAAGTGACATGATTGAGCATTAGAAAATTCTGTTTCACCTTCTAAATACTTCTTTAAGCAGTGATTTATAGTTGAACCTGGGAATTAATGTAATATCTTTTCTTTATCTTATTGAATAATTACAGCAACTAGTTTTTTCTACTTTAGAAGGATGAGTAATTTTATTTTACAGTCAAATACTAGACCCTCAAAACTAGATCTTATCCTAAAACTATACCAAAAAGATCCATAATGTGAGACAATTGGCCCACAAATGGAGGAAAAATAATATGCAGAAAACTATAATGTACCTAACTGAAATGAAAATTAAATGCTTTTTAAAAACTAATTCAGTAAAAAATTATTACTCTAAAAATGGCACTACCATTTTGAAAGACAGATGATTTAACTCTACATATAAGTGGTTTCAGAATGAATGTTCCAGTAATGAAGAAATGAAAAACTGTAATTTAATTTAATCTCATCTTAATGTAGAGAGAAACTTTGGGTACAGGAAATGGAAAAAAAAAAAAGATGACATTGTAGATTAAATCATTATATAGTTAGGGAGATTAGGCAAGGACAAGAGACAGAGAAAAAATATTCCCTTTCAGGTAGGCTATTCTTCCTCAGAAAAGATCTTATGAGCACCCATTCCAAAATTACAGTAAGGTCCTTATTTACTTGGTCAAATACACTGACAATTATTGGACAGAATAATTGTCAGTATATTTAAAAATTATCAGGGAGCCATTTTGGCTTTAATTTTGTTAAAAGCCATGCCCAAGACTCCCTGCAGGCCATTTGAGGCCTCACTGACCCTTGAGGCTGGTCCTATAAACAGGCACCACATGTATGCTCAGCTATCTTTTTTTTTTTTTTTAAATTTTTATTTTACTTTATTTTACTTTACAATACCGTATTGGTTTTGCCATACATTGACATGAATCCACCATGGGTGTATATTAGCTCCCAATCCCGAATCCCCCTCCCACCTCCCACCCCACATCATCTCTCTGGCTCATCCCTGTGCACCAGCTCCAAGCATCCTGTATCCTGTATCGAACATAGGCTAGCTATCTTTTTAATATTCTGATAAACAATTGGCTCTTGTTAGTATGTATGACTTTTCTCTCACACATTTTATATAATTGGTCCCTCTCAGCCATCATTAAATATTTATAGCCTTTTATAGATCAAGCTTGTTTCACTTGATTGTGACCTCATTTTTGACTGTTCAAAATGTACACAATTCAGCTCACAGAACTGACTCTTTTATCAACCTATTCAGGAAGCTTTACTGTCTCCTAAGAAAATATTCCAGGCCCACTTTGTTTTTTATTTCACAAATTCAAAATGAACTGTCTTCCAGAAAACAGATTTAGACACCAAAGTATGGACGCCTGAAATGAACACTCTATGATTTCCCAAAATCACTGGGGAAAATCAGGTGATATGGAAGATTCTAGTTACTTTAGTGAAAAAGCAGAAAAAAAAATTTTTTTAATAGGCCATTAGTTCATGTTGAGGTTTTCAAGTTACCCATGTTTTAAATAGGATTCTAAGCATGATTTTAATATGAACATATGTAAATACATTTCTCCATTTCTGACTAATCTAGGGGATAACATACTATATATTCTTATGTCAACTCTGACATATATTCTCATCAAACATATGTTTCCCTTTTCGTTTTCTCCTGAAACTTTTGGATCAAGACTGAGGCACAAAGTATTCATTCATTTTGCTGTTCAAAATGATACTAAAAGTGAAATAAGGCTCTGCTAATAATTCTTGAAGGCAGACATAAGCTAAGACTATTCCAGGCAAACATGGTCATCCTTCTTAAACATCAGCTATATATAGAGGAAAGTAAGTTCTCTTCATGTAAAACCAAAGTGTGATATATTCAAGAATAGACTTCCTTATATCTCAAGTACAATTTGAGACAAAGAAACAGTCTCAGGACTGTGAAAATTCTCTATTTTCATGGACACTAGAATCATGATTAACTTTTAACTTAAGAATCTTTACTATCAAACTCTAATTTCTTCAAGGTTTTAGGTAGGTATTAGATAAATATTTATCATCCCAATATTTTTCATTCTAATTTCCAAAGAACAATTTTAAATGTCAAAATTTATAACTAAATTAATATCAAGAATTATTTTTAAGGTATGCCTAATATTACTATTTTGAAAGCCAAACACTGGCAAATTAAATAAAATATTTTCTATATGTTTGCATAATGCTCAAAATGTTGACTCATAAGAAAACTCGGGAATGACAACCAGACAATTAAATTATGGTATCACTGAACTGCAATGCCATTTTCATATTACTTTCACTTATCTCCCAATATCACCAGTTAATAATATACTTGAAGGGTTTTCTTATAAAGACAAGTACAGGAATTTTGTACTACTTGCAGCCATAGAAAACTTTAGTTAAAAAGTTCAAATTTTTATGTGAGTTATAATATACTATAATCTGAACTTTTAAATTCAGCGAAAGCACCATAATCACCATAGATATGTGAGTCTATCCTTCTCTGAGTTACTTGGTGGCTAAGCTTTAAAGATCTTCATGACCCAGATGATAACCACAATGGTGTGATCAATCATCTAGAATCAAACACCCTGGAATGCAAAATCAAGTGGGCTTTAGGAAGCACAAGCTAGTGGAGGTGATGGAATTCCAGTTGAGCTATTTCAAATCCTACAAGATGATGCTGTGCAAGTGCTGCATGCAATATGCCAGCAAATTTGGAAAACTCAGCAATGGCCACAGAACAGGAAAAAGTCAGTTTTCATTCTAATCCCAAGAAAAGTGAAAGTGAAAGTCATTCAGTCATGTCTGACTCTTTGTGACCCCATGGTCTATATAGACCATGCAATTCTCCAGGCCAAATGCTGGAGTTGGTAGCCTTTCCCTTCTCCAGGGGATCTTCCAAACCCAGGGATCAAACCCAGGTTACCCAGTCCCAAAGAAAGACAATGCCAGAGAATGCTCAAACTACTCCACAATTGCACTCATATCACACACTAGCAAAGCAATGCTCAAAATTCTCCAAGCCAGGCTTCAACTATATGTGAACTGTGAACTTCCAAATGTTCAAACTGGATTTAGAAAAGGGAGAGGAATCAAAGATCAAATTACCAACATCTGTGGATCATCGAAAAAGCAGGAGTTCCAAAAAAATTCTACTTCTGCTTTATTGACTATGCCAAAGTCTTTGACTGTGTGGATCACAACAAACTGTGGAAAATTCTTAAAGAGATGGGAATACCAGACCACCTGATCTGCCTCCTGAGAAATCTGTATGCAGGTCAAGAAGCAACAGTTAGAACTGGACATGGAACAACAGATTGGCTCCAAATCGGGAAAGGAGTATGTCAAGGCTGTATATTGTCACCCTGCTTATTTAACTTCTATGCAGAGTACATCATGAAAAATGCTGGGCTGGATGAAGTGCAAGTTGGAATCAAGATTTCCTGGAGAAATATCAACAGCCTCAGATATGCAGATGACACCACCCTTATGGCAGAAAGTGAAGAAGAACTGAAGAGCCTCTTGATGAAAGTGAAAGAGGAGAGTGAAAAAGTTGGCTTAAAACTCAACATTCAGAAAACTAAGATCATGGCATCTGGTCCCATCACTTCATGGCAAATAGGTGGGGAAACAGTGGAAACAGTGACAGACTTTATTTTGGGGGGCTCTAAATCACAGCAGATGGTGACTGCAGCCATGGAATTAAAAGATGCTTGCTCCTTGGAAGAAAAGTTATGACCAACCTAGACAGAATATTAAAAAACAGAGACATTACTTTGCCAACAAACATCCATCTAGTCAAAGCTATCTTTTTTCCAGTAGTCACGTATGGATGTGAGAGTTGGACTATAAAGAAAGCTGAGTGCCAAAGAACTGATGGTTTTTATCTGTGGTGTTGGAGAAGACTCTTGAGAGTCCCCTGGACTACAAGGATATCCAACCAGTCCATCTTAAAGAAAATTAGTCCTGAATACTTATTGGAAGGTCTGATGCTGAAGCAGAAACTCCAATACTTTGGCCACCTGATGCGAAGAACTGACTCATCTGAAAAGACCCTGATGCTGGGCAAGATTTAAGGCAGGAGGAGAAGGGGACGACAGAGGATGAGATGGTTGGATGGCATTACCGACTCAATGGACATGAGTTTGAGTAAGCTCTGGGAGTTGGTGATGGACAGGGAAGCCTGGCATGCTGCAATCCATGGGGTTGCATTCAGTCACAGAATCAGATATGACTGAGTGACTGAAGTGAACTGAAGCTTTAATCAATGGTGTGGGATACAGTTTCACTGAAACACGTCTTGCTTTATGCTTCTGACATGGATAGTGTCCTTGAGCCATCTAGTATACTCTAAATAACCATCCCAGGCATTGAGGTAAAGTTATCCATTTTAAACACTTGGACAGCATTAGACCATTCCTTGCTTTGATTTTCAACTACCTTGACTGATGTGGTTAAGAGAGTAAAAGGACCACACTTTGGTCTATCTTGCTTTTAATGCAGTGCTTCACTCGTTGAGCAGGACTGGTTAGTGATAAGGAGCAGTGGATACATTCTGCAGGTTTAACTTCACAAGAAAAACTCCCATCAACAACTTAATGATTTCATCCCATAGACTGCCTGCTCTCCCCTATAGCATCTAAAAATCACTATTTCTTCCTTCAGCTTCCTAAATACCTTTCAGTAGTAAATCATGATGATGGAGGATGAAGATTTTCTTGCCAGTTTCACTTCTGTTACCAACTGCGTCCATTTTCGGTGAGTTGCTTATTACAAAAGACTCACATGTCCATGCATATGTGTGTGTGTGTGCATGCACACACACATGCATATACAACAGGAGTGGAAGAGAGTTTCTATTTTATTCAGTCACAATAATTTCCAATACATCTTACCAGTGAAGGATGCCCATACCACAGAAGCAGATACTGTATATATCAGCTTCTCTACATCTGTCACTTAGAATTTGTAATGTCAAGATGCTACTGATTTGTTAAATAGACACAAATTGTTTAACAAATCTATTCAGACAGAAAGTAGACTGGTGATTCCTAACCTGGAGGAAGTAGGGAGGTATGAAGAGTGACTGTTAATGGGTCTGAGGGTTTTTTATGGGGGACAAAATTTCCTAAAATTAGATTGAGGTGGTGGTTGCTCAACCCTGTGAATATACTAAAGATCATTGAATCATATAGTTTAAATGGGCAGACTATTTGCTATATGAATTATATCTCAATCAAGCTATTTTTAATAAAAGTCAAAATGCTAATAAACTGAACTGTAGAATCAAGGAAAGCATTGTATCTGTGGATAAGAAAGCTGTGGTACATATACACAATGGAGTATTATTCAGCCATTAAAAAGAATTCATTTGAATCAGTTCTAATAAGATGGATGAAACTGGAACCTATTATACAGAGTGAAGTAAGCCAGAAAGAAAAACACCAATGCAGTATGCTGACACATATATATGGGATTTAGAAATATGGCAATGATGACCCTGTATGCGAGACAGCAAAAGAGACACAGATGTATAGAACGGACTTTTGGACTCTGTGAGAGAGGGAGAGGGTGGGATGATTTGGGAGGATGGCATTGAAACATGTATACTATCATGTAAGAAACGAAGCATCAGCCTATGTTCGATACAGGATACAGGATGCTTGGGGCTGGTGCACAGGGATGATCCAGAGAGAGGATATGGGGTAGGAGGTGAGAGGGGCATTCAGGATTGGGAGCTTGTATACACCCGTGGTGGATTCATGTCAATGTATGGCAAAACCAATATGGTATTGTAAAGTAAAATAAAGTAAAAATGAAATTAAAAAAAAAAAGACAGAAATTTAAAAATCACATCAAAAAGAAAAGATTCTACTGCGATACTGGTATCTACACAGGAAAAAGACCTACTAGATCTGAGATGCTTTAGTTTCATTGTGCCTCAGCTCTTTTACATTCAAAGTTTTTATGCTTATTCAGGGAGAATTTAAACAAAGAGTTTATGCCTTTAGAAGAAAGTATTCACCCTGTTTTGGAGCCAAACTCATAGCAAAATCATATCCTCTTTGAGGAGAGAAAGTGGAATTCCGCACTGCCCAGTTGCCTCTGAATAATATCTCCGCCTCCAGCCTTTCAGTGTCCTAGAAAGTCCATTTCCCAATAGAATTAATTTGGTTAAGGACCTGTCAGATGAAAGATTCATACGAGCCTTCCCAGAAGCTATTTTTAAAAGTATTTCAGGGGCAGGACCCAGTAGTATTGTTGGACTTTAACCATGTGAACATCTCTTAGAAATCTAGATTTGGTTAAAACTGCCCAATAAAAGTGTTATTCTTTTCTACTGATAGGGTTTTACTCACCTAAAGGCAGAAGAAACAAAAAGCGAGGGCTTATTTCTTTGAATTTAATTCTAAATTATAAGAAATTAAGGATTAGGTGGATGTGACAAAGACCTTGGTGAAAAATAGCAGGCTATATTAGTTTCTAAATAGTTAATAATAAATATAAGCACATTCAGACGTGTCTTATACTTTAGTTCTGGGCATCAAATCTAAAAGTTAAGAGGAATGAGACCTATAAACTATGGCAGGCAAGTCAAAAAAAGCACCCTACTCCAAAGAATAGTAAACTGTAAAGTGAAATTACAAAAGAAATGTGAAAGGGATAGATAAATACACCAACACACCTACCCAGAGAGTTGTTTTATGATCTTTTATTTTAAGACTGTATAGAATGGGTCATATAAACAAGTATAAAAGCAACATAAAAGTATATTACAAACCCTCAAGAATAGATCAAGAAGGCCAAAACTCAGGTTTAAGAAAAACTATAAAGAAAAAATGTATTTTAGCTGTGTGGCCACAAGAAAATGTACAAATAAGTGATAAAACACTGGATAGTTGCAAATGGAAGAGAAAAGAGATATTGGAGGTATATCTCTTACTCAAACAATACTCCGCTAAAACCTCATGTGTAATCATGACAGTGGGAAAAAAAAAAAAATCCTGCAAGGTCATTATTATCAGTCCCATTTTTCACAGAGAAAACTGAGTTACAGAAGTTAGGCAATTTGCAGAGGTTTTATGACCAGTAAAGGAGTTATTGGCAACAGATCTTCCTGACTCCAAAAATAACAAGAAAAAGTAAATTATTGACACCTCTATTGGCACCTCTATTATGTTCAGTTTTCACTACCCAGGAAAATAGTCTTCAAACTGAAATGAAAAATTAAAGCTAAAATGAAATTAAAATTTTAAATATTCAAGTTAATGAAAGCCTACTTTCTTTGGAATAACCAATTGCTCAAACAACATTACATCCTAGGCTATTGAAAGAATGAAGTGTTCTATAGATACATCTATTATAAAACTTAAAAAAAATTATTCCATTTGGCAGGAGCAATTTGTCATTCACAGGGGATTGTGGGTTCATTGTACAGTCTGTAACAAAACCAGTGCTGTTATATCCACATGGTTCTCAATTAATATGTGTCTCATCATGGAACTATGGTTTTGAAGTCAAGAACTCAAGACAAATTTGAAGTTTTAAAACTATGAATGTGTACTAACATTCAAAACTAGGAGAGAAACTGGTGGTACCTACTACTTGAGCACTTACTGTGTGTCAGAGTAATGCTTGGCAATTGACCCATATTGAGTCATTTAAGCCTTGCTTAATTGGTAGAAAATTTTACATACTAGGAAACCAAAGTTAAAAAGATCTAAAAATTGCCAGACTATAAATAGCTGGGATCCACCAGATGGCCTGTATTTCAAACCCATGGCTGTAGTTGAAAGTACATGCTGGAGTGAGTATTGGTCAAATGATGTTGGAACATGTTCCTTAATTGCTCTAAGCTTCACTTTCTCCTTTGCAGAATAGGGATAATGACAAAACTCAGAGAAATGTGACAATTATCTATATCAGGAATACCCAAATTTTATATATTTTATATATATATATAGCTGTGTGTATATGTCAGTCCCAGTCTTCCAATTTATCGCTCTCTCTCTTTCCCTTTGGAAAGAGTCCAACTCTCATATCCATACATGACCCATCACTCCATGGGAAATAGATGGAGAAACAGTGGAAACAGTGTCAGAGTTTATTTTGGGGGGCTCCAAAATCACTGCAGATGGTGACTGCAGCCATGAAATTAAAAGATGCTTACTCCTTAGAAGAAAAGTTATGACCAACTTAGATAGCATATTCAAAAGCAGAGGCATTACTTTGCCAACTAAGGTCCATCTAGTCAAGGCTATGGTTTTTCCGGCAGTCACGTATGGATGTGAGAGTTGGACTGTGAGAAGGCTGAGTGCCGAAGAATTGATGGTTTTGAACTGTGGTGTTGAAGAAGACTCTTGAGAGTCCCTTGGACTGCAAGGAGATCCAACCAGTCCGTTCTGAAGGAGATCAGCCCTGGGATTTCTTTGGAAGGAATGATGCTGAAGCTGAAACTCCAGTACTTTGGCCACCTCATGCGAAGAGTTGACTCTTTGGAAAAGAGTTTGATGCTGGGAGGGGTTGGGGGGAGGAGAAGAAGGGAACGACCGAGGATGAGATGGCTGCATGGCATCATTGACTTGATGGACGTGAGTCTGAGTGAACTCTGGGAATTGGTGATGGACAGGGAGGCTTGGCGTGCTGCAATTCATGGGGTCACAAAGAGTCGGACATGACTGAGTGACTGAAATGAACTGAACTGATGGTGTTAGAAATTGTAGCCCATTGCAGCTGAGTTTAGCGATAAGTAATCTACATGGGGCATGGGGTCATGGCATACCCAAGCAGAACTTAAAACAGAAATTTGGTATTAGGTGGGGCAAGAAGATTTCTTTTACTCTGCAGAAAAACTCAATCCACATGCACAACTTTCCACAGAGGGCAAAGCATTGCCAAACAAGCTCCACTAAGTACAGGCTATCTCACAACCACAACCACAGGCCAAGAAATAAAGCGCATTCTCACAGACTTCAAATAAGAGAGATCAATTCCTAAGTAGGAAAGCAATCTAATGAATTCTTCCTCTTTTTTTTTTTTTTTTTTGATAGTGGACTAAGGGACTCACGATCAGAGTAAGTCTTTCCAAAAAGAGAAAACATTTTTTTGCTATTCTTGGACAGTGTAAAATAACCAAATACATCTGTAAAATAAAGTGCCCCTGGAGAGTATGTCTCTGAGCGTCTTTGAGGGCACAGGCTTGGAGAATGTCAGCACCACATTTATCAAAGAGAGCCTTAGCGTGTGTAAGGTTCTTAAAGTCACTTGGTAGCAAAATTTAGTTCATTTAAAAATGAAATACAGATTATATATAGTTAGATACAAGTATCTTATTTCATTGAATTTTGCCCATATATATCTATACTTGTATAAACACACCCAAATCAAGACATAGACTGTTACCATGGCTCCAGATAGTTTCCCTCTCTTCCTCCCAGTCTATACCAACACCTCCAAGGAGAGGGCCACTATTCTGATTTCCTCATCATAGATTAGCTCTGCATGCTTTGTAATTCATATACATGGGAACGTATGATGCATAGCAATTTCTGTCTGGCTTTTTTTTTTTTTTGACTAAGCACAATATTTTGACATTTTGACTTATATTTCTGTTATAGAATGTATAAGGAGCTAATTGTTATTATTTTGTTGTGTGTTATTTGATTGCATGGATATATCATAATTTTTAAGAATCCATTCTCCAGTTCATGTGTCTAGTTGGTGGCTATTTAGGAATAAAGCTGCTTTGACTATTCTTGTAAAGTCATTTTATTGTCATCTGTGTTCATGTCTCTTGAGATGTGCCTCGGAGTGGAATTTTTGGGACATAGGGTAGATGAGATGTTGCTAGTGTTAAAAAATTCACCTGCCAATGCAGGAGATGCAAGAGATGCAGGTTCAATCCTTGGGTGGGGAATATCCCCTGGGGGAGGAATGGCAACTTACTCCAGAATTCTTTCCTGAAAAATTCCATGGACAGAAGAGCCTGGTGGGCTGTAGTTCATGGGGTTGCAAAGAGTCAGACACAACTGAGCATGCACGTAAAAAAGAAAAATGTAATATGGTAGGTGAATGTGTAATATTATGGGAAGCTTTAAGCAGGGGAATGATATAATCTGATGTTTATAAATGGTCATGCTGGTTGTTGAATTGAGAATAGAATTTAAGGGAGAGAAGGGTAGAAACAGGGAAAATGATCAGGAGGTGACTGTAAGAATTCACTAGATGATGATGGTGATGGTTGTGAGCAATGGTCAGATTCTGGACATATTTTGAAGGGAAAGATAATAGAACTTCTGAACTAATTGAATGTGGGTTATGAAAAACAAGAGAATTTAAGGATGACTCCAAGGATTTTGCCTAGCAGTTGGAAGAATGTAGTTGTTACCAAGATCAAAAGATGAAGAAAGAACTGAGTTTTGGGTGGAAGGTGGGGGCTGACAGGTGAAGGAGTGGACAAGTTCTATTTCAGATGTGGGTCAGACATCACAGCTGTGCTGTTGAGTATGTTGAGTAGGTAATTGGGGATATAAAGTTGGATCTCAGAAAAGAGGTCTGAGTCAGAAATAGAAATTTGTAACTGTTGGTAAAAAAAAAGAAAAAAAAATGTAAAAAAAAGTCAAAAGAGTTAACGAAATCTCTCTCATTCAGGGGAATGAACATTGGCAGAGAATGGACCATAACCAAGGACTGATCACTGGACACTCAAAATCAAGAGGCTGAACAGAAAAGGAGGAAACTGTGAAGGTAACTGTGAGGGAGTGACCAATGAGGTAGCAGGAAAACCAGGGAAGTGGAAGTGTTTAAGAAAAAAGAAATATGTCAAGTGTTCCTGATAATTAAATTAAGGAGAACACTGGGGGTTGGCCACTGGGTTGTCACACTGGCAGGTCATTCATGACTTTCATTAAAATAATAGGAATGTAGGAATACTGATTCTCTTTAAGAAAAGCCACGGCAGCGGCCGTCTTGGGAGCCGGAGGAGAGGCAGCCGTGGAGCGCTGAGCTGGCCGCGCTCTGAGGCCTGGCCCTGGGGGTGGGTAATCGCGCCAAGGAGCTGGAATCTTTCCCGCAGGACTGTTCATTGTGCCTTGATCTAGCAGCTACCCTCCACTTTCTCCAAGAAGTGGTGGGTGTGCGGGCACAGGAGGACCTAGAGGAACCATCCCACGTTGAAGGTCAAGAAGGGCGGTGGGAGGAGATACCCCTCATCCAAGGTAAGGAGCAGCGGCTGTGCTTTGCTGGAGCAGCCGTGAAGAGATACCCCACGCCCAAGGTAAGAGAAACCCAAGGAAGATGGTAGGTGTTGCAAGAGGGCAGCAGAGAGCAGACACACTGAAACCATACTCAGAGAAATCTAGTCAATCTAGTCACACTAGGACCATAGCCTTGTTTAACTCAATGAAACCAACCCATGCCTGTGGGGCCACCCAAGATGGGCAGGTCACGGTGGAGAGGTCTGACAGAATGTGGTCCACTGGAGAAGGGAATGGCATTCTTGCCTTGAGAACCCCATGAACAGTATGAAAAGGCAAAATGATAGGATACTGAAAGAGGTACTCCCCAGGTCAGTAGGTGCCCAATATGCTACTGGAGGTCAATGGAGAAATAACTCTTGAAAGAATGAAGGGAAGGAGCCAAAGCAAAAACAATACCCAGCTGTGGATGTGACTAGTGATAGAAGCAAGATCCGATGCTGTAAAGAGCAATATTGCATAGGAACCTGGAATGTCAGGTCCATGAATCAAGGCAAATTGGAAGTGGTCAAAAAGGAGATGACAAGAGTGAACATCGACATTCTAGGAATCAGTGAACTAAAATGGACTGGAATGGGTGAATTTAACTCAGATGACCATTATATCTACTACTGCGGGCAGGAATCCCTCAGAAGAAATGGGGTATCCATCATGGTCAACAAAAGAGTCCAAAATGCAGTACTTGGATGCAATCTCAAAAACGACAGAATGATATCTGTTCGTTTCCAAGGCAAACCATTCAATATCACAGTTATCCAAGTCTATGCCCCAACCAGTAACGCTGATTCTAGTCAAGGCTATGGTTTTTCCAGTGGTCATGTATGGATGTGAGAGTTGGACTATGAAGAAAGTTGAGCGCCGAAGAATTGCTTTTGAACTGTGGTGTTGGAGAAGACTCTTGAAAGTCCCTTGGACTGCAAGGAGATCCAACCAGTCCATTCTGAAGGAGATCAACCCTGGGATTTCTTTGGAAGGAATGATGCTAATGCTGAAACTCCAGTACTTTGGCCACCTCATGTGAAGAGTTGACTCATTGGAAAAGACACTGATGCTGGGAGGGATTGGGGGCAGGAGGAGAAGGGGACGACCGAGGATGAGATGGCTGGATGGCATCCCTGACTCGATGGATGCGAGTCTGAGTGAACTCCGGGAACTGGTGATGGACAGGGAGGCCTGGCGTGCTGCGATTCATGGGGTCGCAAAGAGTCAGACACGACTGAGCGACTGAACTGAACTGAACTCAACTGTAGAGATGTTTAACAAGGTTTGTAATATTTTGAACTTTGGCACATGAGTGACTTTGAGTTTTATCAATTTTCAAGATGCCAAATTTGCTATAAACCTCCAATAAGGATTGCCTGGCTGCAGCTCCTCAAAGTTGACCAGACAGTCTAGAGAAATAACTGACTGAGGTCAAGAAAAAAAGAAAAAAACATGGGAAGGAAACAGCTATTAGTTTATGTTTATTTGACTTTTATTTTATAAGAGAAGGGAGAATTTCATTTCTAGAATATAATTTCTTACTGGAAAATTTATTATGGAAGCAAAAATCTCAGAAACGATCAGTCAACTAGTAGTGATATTTTAAAATCAAACTTTTAGTCAATTTTTACATAATAGTTTCAAGGACTATGATGTTATGTGTATTTTACAAATGATAAATACAGGCATAGAGATGATAAGTTATTTTCCCCAAGTCACACAGGTAGAAGAAGGAGCCAGCTGGCTCCAGGACTCAAGCTCTAAAGCATTTTACTCAGATTTAACAGAAGGTCAAATTTGAATATTTGACTAGGCAGAAAGATACAAAAGATATGAAATTCCCAAGTGAGATCCCTGGCAGACCAAGATGCATATTTTCAAAGGAAATGTCAGAGAACTAGCTTCATTATTCTAAAATGATTTCCACAATGAATCTATAAAAGAGTCAAAAGAATTGTAAAAGAGAGAGGAGTTTTCTAAAGTGGATTTCTTTTACTTTTAATTTTTATTTTAAATTTTGAAATAAAAATTGTATGTATTTAAGATGTATAACCTGATATGCATGTAAACAGTGAAATAATAACTAGAGTTAGGCTAATTGAAATATTATCTCCTCACTGTTTCTATTTATTTTGTGATGTGAACACCAGAAATTTACCCTTTTAGCAAATTTCCAATATCCAATACAATATTATTACCTATACTCATCATGCTCTACATTAGATCTATAGGCTTATTCATCTTGTATAACTACAACTTTCTACCCTTTGAGCAAAGTCTCCCCATTTCCCCAAACTCCCCAACCATGGTAACCACCATTCTATTCTCTGCTTTTATGTATTTAACTTTTTTTAGATTCCATGTATAAGTGAAATCATGCATATCTTTTTATTTTTGTGTCTGGCTTATTTAACTTACCATAATTTCTTTCAGGTTCATCCACATTGTCGCAAATAACAGGATCTCTTTCTTTAAAACTGGAATATATAGATATATATTCCTTATCCATTCATATGTTAGTGGACTTCAGGTTGTTTCCATTTCTTGGTTCCTGTGAACAATGCTGTTTTGAACACAAGAATGCAGATAATCTCTTGGAGGGTGATTTCATTTCTTTGGGGTATATACCCATAAGAGGGATTGATGGATCAAATAGTGCTACATGCTAAGTTGCTTCAGTCATATCCGACTATTTGCGATGCTATGGACTGTAGCCCATCAGGCTCTTTTTTCCGTGGGATTCTCCAGGCAGGAATACTGGAGTGGATTGTCATTTCCTTCTCCAGGGCATCCTTCCGACCCAGGGATCAAACCTGGGTCTCCTGCAATGTGGGCAGATTCTTTTTTTTTTGGAATTTCCATACAGTTTTCCACAGTAGCTCTACCAGTTTTCATTCCTACCAACAATGTATGTGTCACCTTTCTTCACATCCTTACCCACACTTTGTATTTTTTTGACAATAGCCAATAAATATCAGACATGAAACTATAAATCTCCTAAAGAAAACAGAGCATTGACAGCATAATTGGTGATTCATTTTTTTAATATAATACCCAAAACTCTGGCAACAAAAGTATAAACAAGTGGGAATACATCAAATTAAAACTTTCTGAATGGCAAAGAAAATAATCAACAAAATGAAATGCAATCCACAGATTGGAAGAAAATATTTGCAAGTCATACTTATCTGAGAAGCAGTTAATATCCAACATATAAAAGGATCTGATACAATTCAGTAGCAAGAAAACAAACAACCAAATTTTTTAAAATGAGCAAAGGACCTGAATAAATATTTTCCAAAGGAGACATGCACATGGGCAACAGGTATATGAAAAGGTGCTCAACATCACTAATTATAAGGGAAATGCAAGTCAAAACCACACTGAGATATCACTTCACACTTATTTAGGTGAGTTTCTCTAGAGAAAATCTAATGTTTAACTGTTAATCCTAAAGGTGTGTGGTAGAGAGTACTGCTTCTTAACTCCAAACGTAGTGAATTGTAGCCTCAATGGAGCCACGTGAAAGATGAGTGTGTATCCCTTATACGGAGGGACCTGGTGCCTGATCCACACAGAGCACCCAGGGTAGAGGTTTTGTCTTGGAAGTAATTGCTCACATCTCTGACAGCCAGTCAAAGGTGAGGAACCCATTAGGCTCATGTTGTTTAAAAAGTGATATTTCTTAAGAGACTGCCCAGACAAAGTAAGAGGAGACTGGAACTTAGATGTTCTGGAGAATACTCCAGGAGCAGAGCCAGAAGGGTTCTGAGGCTGCCCAGAGAGTCAGACAACCCCTCAGAAGTGGGAGGGAATTCATGACCCATGTGAAAACTTATCCAATGATAAACAGGAGTGAGGGGGAAGCCAGCAAATACATTCTCTTCCCTCTGCCCTCAGCTCTCATTTCTGAGTATCAGCAGTTCAAGAAAGTCCATTAGAAAAGTGACCTGGGTGCAAACATCAGTTAGGGTTTCATGCAAAGCTTGGAACAGGTTGGTAAAGGACCCCACCACTTTCACTTGCTTTCCTTCTCTCCCAACCCATCGCTTTCCCTTTTCCTCTGACTCTCATTCTCCTGGCACTGAATCCACCAGTAAAACCTTAGGTAGGAAGCTTGGCCTCAGCCGGTTTTCTAATAAAGACAGGCAGCGGCAGCATCACCTTCCCTGTGACCAGAAATGTCCAACAGGCACAAACCATTAAGAAACTCACTTACTAGCAGTTCTAAAGCTACACCCTTAAGGTTGATTTCTCAGTAATCAAGCCAACATTTTAGTGTTCATTTTTCCATATTCTGTGTTTCTTACTCAATGGGTCTCAAAATCAGTAGGAAAAGGCATATAACTGACCTTCTCAAACCCCAGAGCCTAGACTGTTGCTCTGTCTGCTTTCAAACACCACATATAACTCTCACTCTATGTATAATCTACTTTATATTGTGAGCTATCAAAAGTCAGTGGCCCTAATTTAGATTTACCTGAATTCCTCACAATGTGTAATACAATATATTGAATATAGTAGTTGTGCATCTACTAAGCTAAGTCAAAATCTCCCATTTGGCATAAAATCAAATAATTCATTTCAGTGAAATAACCTTTAATATTTGATACCTGCTTAAGAAGGCATGAAAGAAATAAGACCCTGCAGATACCAGACCACCTGACCTGCCTTGTGAGAAACTTGTATGCAGGTCAGGAAGCAACAGTTAGAACTGGACATGGAACAACAGACTGATTCCAAATAGGAAAAGGAGTACATCAAGGCTGTATATTGTCACCCTGCTTATTTAACTTGTGTGTAGAGTACATCATGAGAAACACTGGACTGGAGGAAGCACAAGCTGGAAACAAGATTGCTGGGAAAAATATCAATAACCTCAGATATGCAGATGACACCACCCTTATGGCAGAAAGTGAAGAAGAACTAAAGAGCCTCTTGATGAAAGTGAAAGAGGAGAGTGAAAAAGTTGGCTTAAAGCTCAACATTCAGAAAACTAAGATCATGGCATCCGGTCCCATCACTTCATGGGAAATAGATGGGGCAACAGTGGAAACAGTGGCTGACTTTATTTTTTTGGGCTCCAAAATCACTGCAGATGGTGACTGCAGCCATGAAATTAAAAGATGCTTACTCCTTGGAAGGAAAGTTATGACCAACCTAGATAGCATATTCAAAAGCAGAGACATTACTTTGCCAACAAAGGTCTGTCTAGTCAAGGCTGTGGTTTTCCAGTGGTCATGTTTGGATGTGAGAGTTGGACTGTAAAGAAAGCTGAGCACCCAAGAATTGATACTTTTGAACTGTGGTGTTGGAGAAGACTCTTGACAGTCCCTTGGACTGAAAGGAGATCCAACCAGTCCATCCTAAAGGAGATCAGTCCTCGGTGTTCATTGGAAAGACTGATGTTGAGGCTGAAACTCCAATACTTTGGCCACCTCATGCAAAGAGCTGACTCATTGGAAAAGCCCCTGATTCTGGGAAAGATTGAGGGCAGGGGGAGAAGGGGAAGACAGAGGTTGAAATGGTTGGATGGCATCACTGACTCGATGGACATGGGTTTGAGTGGACTCTGGGAGTTGGTGATGGACAGGGAGGTCTGGCGTGCTGTGGTTCATGGGGTCGTAAAGAGTCGGACACGACTAAGCAACTGAACTGAACTGAACTGAAAAGGTAAAGACAATGGACAATAAATATCTTAAATCTTTTTAAAAATCTCCAGAGCTGGAATCTTTAACTAGAAAATTGGAAGATAATGCGTGTGTGTGTGCTCAGTCGTGTCTGACTCTTTGCAACTCTGTGAACTGTAGCCCACTAGGCTACTCTGTCCATGAAATTTTCCAGGCAAGAATACTAGAGTGGGGTGCCATTTCCTACTCCAGGTTATCTTCTCGACCTAGGGATCAGACGCTCTACTTGAGTTATCAGAGACAGGCAAATTAAAATGACAATGATATACAACTACTTACTTAGAATTGTTAAAGTAATAATAGTAACAATAGCTGACAATACCAAGCAATTAGTTCAGTTCAGCTCAGTTGCTCAGTCGTGTCTGACTCTTTGCGACCCCAAGGACTGCAGCACGCCAGGCCTCCTTGTCCATCACCAACTCCCGGAGCTTAATCAAACTCATTTCCATTGTGTCAGTGATGCCATCCAACCATCAGCAAGTCATAAATTACAGGCAGGAAGGCAAAATTGTACAGCAACTCTGTATAACATTTCAAAAGTTTCCCATAAAATTATACATTTACCGTATGATTCTGTCATCCCATTCCTAGTTATTTACTTCAAAGAAATGAAAGTATAGGTATTAACAAAGACCTGTATAGAAATGTTCATAGCACCTTTATTTATAATAGCCCCAAAGCAAAAACAAACCACATTTCCATAAACAGGTGAATGTAGAAACAAAGTGTGGTACAATCATACAATGGAGTACTACTCAGCAAAGGAAATTAGGAGCTATCAATACACAGAAGAAAAATTATTCCCTTCATAGGAACTTAACACATGGTAATGTTCATTCCATTGTCTTCCAGAAATCTGAAAAACTAAGTTTAGCATAACAAATTTCAACTCTAAATAGCTGCGATTGGTAGAAGCACTTTTCTTTGAAAAGTGGTGGTAGTCAGAAGGATATAAAATATTTCTGTACCTCACTTTGGCCATCAGCACGCCATAAAATTCTATACCCAGAAATCCATTATCTTCCTCTTTAATGCTACAGTCATGAATATGTTTTGACACGTTCATGCAAACACACTGGCCTGTAAGAATGAAAGTGACTAATCCACTGACACAGCAATAACTGCCATCAAAATTATCTGGATTGGGGCTTTATAATTACTAATTTTTTCACATACTATATTCAAAATTACCAATAAATGGCAACCCACTCCAGTATTCTTGCCTGGGAAATCCTATGGACAGAGAAGCCTGGTGGGCTGCAGTCCATGGGGTCACAAAGAGTTGGACACGACTGAATGACTGAGCATCTCCATTTTCTCTAACAGGCAAAGGGTTTATTAATAGACTATTATTCTTGTGTCAAGAGATTTTCTTCAGTTTGCTTTTCCTATTTTTCTATAACTAATTTTAGCATAATGCTCATTTTGTTTTCCTTACTCCATGAAAGTTAGATTAACCTTGACAAATTGGTGCTGAAAGCCAGTGAGTTATTATGTGATCTGAGAATCTGGTGTCAGCTTAGCTTCTTGTATTTGAAGCTTCACTTAATTAGCAGACTCAGAGTGGTGGGAACACTTATCATGAACCACTAAACAAAACTGTACAGAAACTGAATAGCTCATTTGTCTAAAATTATCACTTTCTGTGAAACAAAGTAGTTAATTAGCTAATTATTTATTATGAATGATAAAAATCACTTCTGCTTTTACTATATTTGATAATAAACAGAAAGTTTCAGTACTTAAAGTTTATTCATTCTCTGGCAGCTTTCCTAAGTACCAAAAGAATAGCCACATTTAAAGTGCCAAAGATTTCCTGGCAGTAGAAGTCAAATACTTCCAGTAAAGGTCTTATACAACTAGATTTTTAGAGTAAATACACATCACTGGAGACAACTCATAATTTTAAAGCTGCAGGTGGCTCCAGAGATTATCTGATCCACCTGTATGGTTTCCAGTGAGTCAACTGCAGCCCATGTGGTTTGCAACTTATCCAAATTGAACACCTGAGTTATTTTTCTCCGTATGCTATTCTATAACTTCTTAGTCTATTATCTGATTTAATAACTTATTAAATCAGTACCACAGAGTATGATAGTAACTTAAGATATGATATATGTACTTTGATTACCCCAAAAAAAGATGCATATGATGACAGATTAAAAAATGATTAACCCTCCTCAGTCTTCATGAAGACCTACAAGACCTTTTAGAACTAACACCCCAAAACAGATGTCCTTATCATTATAGGGGACTGGAATGCAAAAGTAGGAAGTCAAGAAACACCTGGAGTAACAGGCAAATTTGGCCTTGGAATACGAAATGAAGCAGGGCAAAGACTAATGGAGTTTTGCCAAGAAAATGCACTGGTCATAGCAAACACCCTCTTCCAACAACACAAGAGAAGACTCTACACAAGGACATCACCACATGGTCAACACCAAAATCAGATTGATTATATTCTATGCAGCCAAAGATGGAGAAGCTCTATACAGTCAAGAAAAACAAGACCAGGAGCTGACTGTGGCTCAGATCATGAACTTCTTATTACCAAATTCAGACTCAAATTGAAGAAAGCAGGGAAAACCACTAGACCATTCAGGTATGACCTAAATCAAATCCCTTATGATTATACAGTGGAAGTGACAAATAGATTTAAGGGCCTAGATCTGATAGAGTGCCTGATGAACTATGGAATGAGGTTCGTGACATTGTACAAGAGACAGGGATCAAGACCATCCCCATGGAAAAGAAATGCAAAAAAGCAAAATGGCTGTCTGGGGAGGCCTTACAAATAGCTGTGAAAAGAAGAGAGGCAAAAAGCAAAGGAGAAAAGGAAAGATATAAGCACCTGAATGCAGAGTTCCAGAGAATAGCAAGAAGAGATAAGAAAGCCTTCTTCAGTGATCAATGCAAAGAAATAGAGGAAAACAACAGAATGGGAAAGACTAGAGATCTCTTCAAGAAAATTAGAGATACCAAGGGAACATTTCATGCAAGGATGGGCTCGATAAAGGACAGAAATGGTATGGACCTAACAGAAGCAGAAGATATTAAGAAGAGGTGGCAAGAATACACAGAAGAACTGTACAAAAAAGATCTTCACGACCCAGATAATCATGATGATGTGATCACTCATCTAGAGCCAGACATCTTGGAATGTGAAGTCAAGTGGGCCTTAGAAAGCATCACTACGAACAAAGCTAGTGGAGGTGATGGAATTCCAGTTGAGCTGTTTCAAATCCTGAAAGATGATGCTGTGAAAGTGCTGCACTCAATATGCCAGCAAATTTGGAAAACTCAGCAGTGGCCACAGGACTGGAAAAGGTCAGTTTTCATTCCAATTCCAAAGAAAGGCAATGCAAAAGAATGCTCCAATTACCGCACAATTGCACTCATCTCACATGCTAGTAAAGTAATGCTCAAAATCCTCCAAGCCAGGCTTCAGCAATACGTGAACCGTGAACTCCCTGATGTTCAAGCTGGCTTTAGAAAAGGCAGAGGAACCAGAGATCAAATTGCCAACATCCGCTGGATCATGGAAAAAGCAAGAGAGTTCCAGAAAAACATCTACTTCTGCTTTAT
>SJYT01058723.1:22442-34089 GCA_006410635.1 Cephalophus harveyi | reverse complement strand
CAAAAAAAAAAAAAAAGATAAAACCATGATATTCGAACATTTAGAGTTTGTTGTTGCTGTTGTTTGGTTGCTAAGTTGTATCCAATTCTTTGCAACCCTGTGGACTGTAGCACGCCAGGCTTCACTGTCCTTCACTATCTCCCAGAGTTTGCTCAGATACATTATTGAGTTGGTGATGCTGTTGAACCATTTCATTCTCTGCTGCTCTCTTCTTTGCCTTCAATTTTTTCCCAGTATCAGGGTCTTTTCAAATGAGTTGGCTCTTTTCATCAAGTGGCCAAAGTATTGGAGCTTCAGTTTCATCATCAGTCTTTCCAATGAATGTTCAAGGTTGATTTCCTTTAGAATTGACTGGTTTGATCTTACAGTCCAAGAGATTCTCAAAAGTTTTCTCCAGCACCACAATTCAAAGTATCAATTCTTCAGCACTCAGCCTTCTTTACAGTCCAGCTATCACATCCATACATGCCAAATGCCAAGTCGCTTCAGTTGTGTCCGACTCTGTGCAACCCCATAGACGGCAACCCATCAGGCTCCTCCGTCCCTGGGATTCTCCAGGCAAGAACACTGAAGTGGGTTGTCACTGCCTTCTCCAATGCATGAAAGTGATAAGTGAAAGTGAAGTCACTCAGTCGTGTCCGACTCTTTGCGACCCCATGGACTGCAGCCCACCAGGCTCCTCCATCCATGGGATTTTCCAAGCAAGAGTACTGGAGTGCACATCCATACATGACTACTGGTAAAACCAAGGCTGTGATCCATGAAGGGGATTTAGAGTTTGAGTGGAAAGAAATCAGCAGTAAGACTGAGAGGTAGTAGCAGATAATATGGGAGTAAAGTTTTGGGTATTTTCTTTCAGAAACAATAGATTAGCCATCAGGAAAATGCATATCAAGATTACAACTGAGATACCACTTCACATCCACTAGGATGGCTATAATAAAATACAGAAATAATAATAAGCATTAATGAAGCTATGGAGAAACTGAAACCCTCACATGCTGCTTGTGAAAATTGTAAAATGGTTCAGCCATTTTGGGAGAGTCTGGAAGTGTCTCAAAATATTAGATATATAGTTAGTTACTTTGTGACTAAGCAAAGGCATCCCTATATATCCCAGATAATTATTGGATGAATCATATATATAGAAACTAAAGTCACAAAAATTAATGCAAGAGTGATGGGAAGAAAGTAAGTGAGCCTTTAAAATCTTCAGATAGTAAAGGGAGAGTGATCTAAAGATTGAGAGATAGTGGCAATAAGAAAGAAAGTGACATAATTTGATGACAAGTTCTGCAAAGGATCTGAATCTTTTGGAATTAGAGGGAGGAGAAATTGTCTAGAAATGGCAATAGGAAGAAAACAAAACTCTCTTTTCCTTTGTAGGGCCTCAGGTTTTCCCAAAAATTTGCTAGTGGTATATCTTCATTTCCAGAGAAATACAAGAAAGGTTTGAGAAGTTATAAAATGGAGTATTGAATAGTTTGGGATTATGATTTGGGTAATGATTAGTGATTGGACCTCTACTTTGAAACTCAATGAAATAGGTAAACATGATGCTCTTCATTCTTACTTGACCGTAAGATATCAGCTCAGATTGATTCTGTTGGGCATTATGGGCCTCCTATGTAAAACTCTACTCCTGCAATTTTCAGTGAAACTCAAGTGAAATTAGAGACATATCTATATATTGGCAATGTGAGAGCAAAATCTATAGGAAATCCTCCAAGATTATTTTTCGTCTCAATAAATCTCTAATGAGGCTCAGCAGTCTAAGTTCTATCAAGAATACTAAGAACGATTACTTCACTAAAATGCATGGTTTTCCAAACATGTCTCAGTATAGGATTTTTTCCACTGTATGATTAAAATAATAGGTTTATTTTAAAAAGATAAAATCTGAAATGTCCACATCAAAACAAAACACCATTTGAGGTATTAGTAGTCTCTCCTGCTCCTCTTTCTGTTTTGCCACTTCTGCTGCCTCTTTTTCTAACATTAAGCCTAATAGCTAATTTCTAAGCAATTTGAAAAATCAAGATATGTTTTATTTTTCTTTTTTAAAAAAATCTACCTGGTAATATTTCTCTCTTCGGTACTTCCATGTAGATCATATTTTGAAGCTAGAGAAAAATACTGACATATACGTATTTACATTAAAGCTATCCTTTTAAGAATTAAAGTTATTGATAAATACCAGTCTTCAACAGAAAATACATTCTGGAAAGATTATTTAGTGTTTTTTGATAGCATATGACTATTTCTAACCAACTCAACTTGAATAAATGTGGACAGTATGCCAAGAAAAAGAGTGGGAGTTAAGAAAATTTATTTGAATGAAATACAATATCTGAGCTTCTTAGACTAATAACCTAAGACTTTCTAGCATCAGGGGCAGAGAGCAGATGATTTATAATGAAAATAGCCTTGAATCAAAGTAAGTATTTCTGATTGGCAACTAGAGATCCATTAAGAAGTCATTAACCACAGTTAGTTTCTCCATCCTAATTTCAGTTGCCTCATGGGTTGACAGCTGACTATTGACAACAGTTACTTACAACGGAAAAAAATATCAAGACTGATTTTTGAGGCGAGTAAACAAAGAAAATTTTTATAATTTTATATTATTCATCTGAAAGACAAATGAAAAGAATCTATCTCCTAACTGAAAATATTTTTTAAAAGATCTCCAAATTGTGGAACACAGAAGTATTCTCCTTCATGGCATAAGGAAATAATTTGCCCCTAGTGCCAAATAAATTTGAATAAAACTAGATATTTTCCTTTGATTTTATGAATAATTGTACCTATTTACCCTTGCTTACTCTATTTTTGCCTACTTTAAAAGACTGAGTGTTCTATGACACAATTGCTATAGAAATTGTGATGGAATTTTAAGGACAAAGAATTGTACAGGATTTTGTATTTCTCTTTTATTTTGTATTTCTCTTTTATTTTCAAAATTCTCATTATAAATCTCCACACATGGTAGATGCTTAATAAGCACCATGGACTGCTAAAACAATTTGAGTTTTATTAGTTAGGGATATTACCCAAAATAATTGCTATTAAATCAATTCAATTCAACATATATTTATCAGAATCTTCTCCATACGAGGCACATCAGGGATCAAGATACATGAGGTCTTTGTATTTCCTAGGTGCTTACATTCTAGTTGGGAGAAAGATAATTAATAAACAAACATAAAAATATTATTTCTTATTGTGATATGTATCAGGTTGGAAACAAAGTGATGGGAATAAGCAATGTAGGTTACCAGATACAGTAATGAAGAAAGGCTCCTTTAACCAGTGGGTAAAGGGGGGAGTGGGATAAATTGAGACATTGGATTGACATATACACACTACTATATATAATATAGAACACAGCAACCCACTTCAGTATTCTTGCCTGGAGAATGCTATGTTTAGAGTGGCCTGATGGGGCTACAGTCCATGGAGTCACGAAGAGCTGGACAGGACTTAGTGACTTTCACTTTCACTTTCAATAAGAACCTCCTGTATAGCACAGGAAAATCTACTCAGTGCTGTGCAATAGCTTATATGAGAATAGACTCTATTAATAAAAAAGAGTGGTGATGTATATGTATAACTGATTCATTTTGCTGTACACCTGAAACTAACACACACTGTAAATCAATTATACCCCAATATATTTGCCTAAAGAAAGACTCCTTGGAAAAAGTACTATCTGAGCAGCCATTTGAATGAAGTAGAATAAGACAAAAAACTACATTGGGGAAGAGTGGTCTGACGGGAACAGCAAATGCCAAGGGATGGAATCTCCAGATTTGAGAAAAAAGAAAGGTAGCTAATTGCCAGACCATTGTGAACAAGAGATATAATTTTAAAAGGATGAGTAAGTTAGGTAAGGATATAATCACATAGAGACTTGAGAACAATATTAAGGAGTTTTAGATTTGTTTAATTTGTGATATGAAACCATTGCTGGTGTTTTGAGCAGGGGAATGGCATGATGTGGTTTATATTTAAAATAGATCTCCTAATTTTTGTATGAAAAATAGACATCAGGGAAAGTAGAATCAAAGAGACCAAATGGTAAGGGACTGCAGTACACTAGGCAGGAAGAGATGGCTTAGATTAGCCTGGAACTGGCTCAGAGCTGATGAGAAGCAAATCCAAGCTAAATATCTGGAAATTAGCAGTGATAGGGTTTTATAACTAGATTTTCTTACCAATTGATATGAGATGGATTGAGAAGACCAATATAACTTCAGCCTGAAAAAAAAAAAAAAAAAACTGATGAAAAGAAGATTGTGATTAAAAAAAGAAAATATTTTTCTCAAAAGTAAGAATTTACCACTGAGTTAGGGGTGGGGGGAGGTCAGTGGAGAAATATTGTCAACATCAACCAGTAGTTTGGTTGTTTGGGAAATATCATTAGTTAGTACACATTTTTTGAGCATCTAACTTGTCAGATTAAGTACTATGTTAGGCCCTCATAGACTGATGTAAGTGAAGCATAACTTACTTTATTTCATATATAATTCATAAGATACTCCCAAACTGTGATTTCTTTTAGAAGATTGAGATCTTTGGCTTTGGTTTACATAAAAGTCAGAAATAGGAGCAATGCTGCCTCAATCTTCTAACACAACTTCCCTAAGTCTTAGCTGATTACTTGTTTTCTGGACTTTTTCAGTAATAGCAAGTACACAGAGAGTTATTTAGCTTTGAATAAAAAGTCCAACATAAACATATCTATGAACTGTTCTCTTTATAGTTCATTGATATAAATTACTGGTTTCTATACTCTATTGCCTAATCCCCAGCCTCGTAAAAATGAAAGGAAATAATGAAGAGAGAAAGTTATCTATAATCTGTTCCATCTCTTTTTTTGACAATTGTCTATTCAGCATTAGATGGGTGGATGATCTCGTATCTAATTCTCTATATAGTATGGAGAGCTAGGTAATAGAGAAAACAAGAGTAATATAGTTGCAGAACAAAACTGTGTCACTGAAAAAAATTCCATAAAATAGGTTTCAATCTTCATTAAAGAAAAGAGGCTGACTCTCAAAAATGTCAATTCACCTCTGAGGTTGCAAACCAAGCCCTTTGGCTAAATTCAATCTAGAGGCATGTTCTGCTTAGCTCTCAAAGTGTTTCTTTTTAATAATTTGTAATTTGTTGCTGATATTTGACAGTCAAAAGAGTTTACATCTTTTCCATTAAGATAAAAAAATAAAAACAAAACGAAAACTGACAATACTCAAGAAAAGATCTATATTCCTATAAGACAGCTGGCAGTAGCTAATTAAATGCTATGCCTTTAAATTTAGCATTATGCCAAATTCCCAAGTACTGTTGTCTTCCAATTATTTAGATCAAGACTCAGTTTTAAGTTGTCCAAATCGAGGCTGATGCACTCATCTGATTTTGCTTTGTTAACACTCTTCCCCCATAATCTATCCTCTTCATATCAACATCAATCTGAACAATCTTTCAAAGTGGACATCAGATTATACATTCCCCTGTATAAATGTCCCAAGTGATTTCACATTGCCCTTAGAATAAAATCTGAATTCACTCAGGCTCCACTTGATTTCTAGAGGCAAGAATATTCTATCAATAAATTGAATTCATGTGAATGTAATACTTATTTTTGCTAAATAGTACTCTGTAATCACTTCATGGGAAATAGATGGAGAAACAGTTTGGGCTCCAAAATCACTGCAGATGGTGATTGAGCCATGAAATTAAAAGACACTTACTCCTTGGAAGAAAAGTTATGACCAACCTAGACAGCATATTCAAAAGCAGAGACATTACTTTGCCAACAAAGGTCTATCTAGTCAAGGCTATGGTTTTTCCTGTGGTCATGTATGGATGTGAGAGTTGGACTGTGAAGAAGGCTGAGTGTGGAAGAATTGATGCTTTTGAACTGTGGTGTTGGAGAAGACTCTTGAGAGTCCCTTGGACTGCAAGGAGATCCAACCAGTCCATTCTGAAGGAGATCAGCCCTGAGTTTCTTTGGAGGGAATGATGCTGAAGCTGAAACTCCAGTACTTTGGCCACCTCACGCAAAGAGTTGACTCATTGAAAAAGACTCTGATGCTGGGAGGGATTGGGTGCAGGAGGAGAAGGGGACGACCGAGGATGAGATGGCTGGATGGCATCACTGACTCGATGGATGTGAGTCTGAGTGAACTCCAGGAGTTGGTGATGGACAGGGAGGCCTGGTGTGCTGCAATTCATGGGATCGCAAAGAGTCGGACACAACTGAGCGACTGAACTGAACTGAAACCTAATTTAGAATAGTTGCTGAATAATTTTCTACTAATGCAAAAAATAGAGCATTTCATATAATGGTCATGTAATATTTTGTTGAGTATATTTTAAACAAATTTAGCAACCTGCTTTTATGGGTACTAAAAGGGAATTCTTGTTTTATTTCAAATTACATTGGAGAAAGTTCTACAGTAATTCAAGAAGACACTAATTTTTAATAAAAAGAAGATCTTCATATGGAAGATAGTGAATTCTTGGAATGGAAATGACTAAAAAAATTGTAACTCATCATTTGTTACTATTGGTGTTGTTAAAATAGTCTCAGATTCAAGCATGACATTTCAAGTATTGGCTGAAATTGCAACCATGTGACTTCCACTAAAGGCAATTAATTGAATTGATATTTCCCAAAATAATTCTTTGAAAATTATCTAGTCTGACATTTTAAGGTCAGAGTTTGAAAGGTTAATATCTTATTTTTCTTTATTTATTTGTCAAAGCGAGAGTTATATTAAAAGCGGGGCGGGGGGGCAAAGCTTTTGTGTGTGTGTGTGGTTTTTCAAAGATGGGAGGTAATCATTTGGAGAAAGAGATGGAAGAAATATAATTACAGTCTGATGAATACTTTTTTTTCTTTTTTCATCCATCTCTTTCATGTGCCCATCCAAATCCAAGGAAACAATATTCCCATGAGTAGGTACATGCCAAGAAAGAGAGTAAAGTCAGATTCAGAAGTGACAAGAGCCCTAGGCATTTAATACATTTCAGTTAATCATCTTATGTATAAAAAAGATCTATGGTTATGCTGAACATTTAGTGTATGTATTTCTCTTATCCTAACATTGTATTTATTAGCCTCACCATCTTAACAACAATTATTATACCTTTCCTCTGATGTGTACTCACTCAATGATAACAACTTTTTACTCATCTTTAAATTAAGAACAAACAGCCACCAACTCTCATATAGGATTGGAATGGCTCAGCACTAAACAATCTGCCTGCAATGCAGAAGACAAAGGAGACACGGATTCAATCCCCGAATCAGGAAGATCCCCTGGGGGAGGAAGTGGCAGCCCACTCTGGTGTTCCTGACTGAAAATCCCATGAACAGAGGAGCCTGGTGGGATACAGTCCACAGGGTCAGAGTCAGACACGACTGCGCACAAAGCACAATATACAGGCTGGTTCTGAAGGTCAAATGAAAAGATGCAGACAAAGGAATTTTGTAAACTACCCAGTTAGGAAAAATATTATTACTCTATGTCTCTATCAAATGCTGATTTTTTAAAGATGCTTTGGAATAATATCAAGCAGCTATTAAAAGCATTGCTTGTCTAATGGTTTTTTTATAATTATTTTGATTACTTTCTGAAAAAGTCCAGCTAAGTTATTCTTTAAAATGCAATCATCTGAAAGGCAGAAGAAAAATGTACTTTGGACATTATGTTCCAAAGCAAAGTACCTGTACTCTAAATAAATGCTTTCTTCATCATAAATGTCCTTGGCGGCTATGCATCTACGACCAATGGCAGAATGCCTGAAATTCTTCTCCACATAATTTGTAACTGATAGAAATATGTTCCTTTTTCCTGTTCTTCTTTTTATGCATTCCAATAAGAAAAAGTTGTGTAATTTTGCAATATCAAGTAGGAAATGTTGAAGTAAAATGTTAGACTCATGACTTTCCTTTTGTAATCTGGGGTGTGTGTGTGTGTGTGTGTGTGTGTGTGTGTGTGTATACACCCACACACATATGGCCTTTAGGACATATATTTGAGACATAGAATACAAACATATGGAGAAGGCACTGGCACCCCACTCCAGTACTCTTGCCAGGAATATACCATGGATGGAGGAGCCTGGAAGGCTGCAGTCCATGGGGTCCCTAAGAGTCGGACACAACTGAGTGACTTCACTTTCATGCATTTGAGAAGGAAATGGCAACCCACTCCAGTGTTTTTGCCTGGAGAATCCCAGGGATGGGGGAGCCTGGTGGGCTGTCATCTATGGAGTTGCACAGAGTCGGACACAACTGAAGTGACTTAGCAGCTTAGCAGCATACAGACATAATTTTTCTAATTCTGTGGAGTATTTCTATAGACTCTATGTGGTATCTCATATATGTACAAATATCGTAAATTTAGAATTATTTTGTGACTCCTGACAGATTTGGGGACAAAGTTCTAGAGAAATTGTGCAAGTAAGGTCCATCTGAGGTCAGGTCTCCTGTAGATGACGTTACATCTATACCTGTAATTCCAGTTCCTGGTTTTATTTCATTTCCCATCAAAATTCCCCAACACAAACAAGCCTCAAGCTGTGATAAAGCAAAAGTGGTTGATGCTGAAGGATCTAGAATTTTGTCACAGGTCTGGCACTAACTTGCTGTGTCTGGTAGTAAAACACTTATAAAATATAGTCTTTTTCATATTTGTGATGTCAAGAATGGAAGATTTGAATCTGAAATGTATTCTCTAAATCTTAACTTTCTATAACCTCTGATTAGACCTTGAATTTCTCTCTAGTTCTTAATTCAACAATAGTTTACCGTGTTGTACAACTTATGTTCCAATTACTGTGTAGCTAAGGATACCCTGAAGCCCAAAGATTTTTTCTCTGTAGTTCATGGGTAAGCTGTAAGATTTCTGTATTTCTCTGAAATTGTATTTTGAATATTTTAAGTGTGCTTTATTTTAGAGGGGAGGATTTCAATGAAAATCATCAGATTTTCATTGGTGTGTACTGGAAAAGAGGTTTAGATTTTAAGTATCTAAACAGCCCAAGCATAGCAGTTTAATGGTGGTGGTACTCTTTATAAATGACATCATGAGCATGCACAGAATATTTCATTTTTAATTCAAGCCTATTTGCACTATCCTTGGTTCCAGACCACAAGGTCTCCAATGTGAGGTTTTACTATCAATACATTAAGGCTCTTATCTTTTCAAAATTCTTACACAATAACATTTACTATTTTAAGAAATAGTTATTGGGCATCTTATATGTATTAAACATTCTCCTAGATTATAAGGAGTCAATCTGAGGAACAGAAAGGCCAATAGGGCTGACTGGAAGTATGAGCAAGGACATGATTGATGCATGATGAGGTCAGAGAGTGAGACAAAAGTCAAATTATGAAGGATATGGGAAGAAACTTGGATTTTATTCCATCAGCAGTAGAAAGTCACTGAATGGTTTTACAGAAAGAGGATTTTTAGATATAGCTTATTTTTAAGAGGTCACTCTGCCTTCCAGGGAGCATGCATTTTATATAAACAAATGTGGAAACAGAGAAAGTATTTGGGAAGCAAACATAATAGTTCAGGAGATAGATGCTGTGGCTTCATTTAAATGACTAGAAAAGGAGATGGAGTGATAGTTTATAGGTGTATCAGATCTATTTTTGAAGTAGAATAAATAGAACTTGCTGACTGCTTAAAGATTTGAACTTAACTGGAATAACAGGGTATTAACAGCATTTTTATTGGCTTATGTGAAAATCCAAGAAGATTACAGATTTAACTCTGTGATTAGAAAAAGTCACTCTCTGAAATTAGAAAAGTCAACTTTTTCAGCAACTTCTGCACAAGGTAGCCAAATTGAAATTTGAGTTCCTCCAACAATTATATCTATATAAAAGAGAACTTGTTCTTATGATTTTATTAAACCCTGAGGATCTCTGAAATTCTTTCAGAGGATCCACAAAGAAAAAAAAATTTCCATCATAATGCTAAGGATTTATTCACCTTTTTAACTGTATTGACAACATTTGCACTGATGGTACAAAAGTAATGAAAAATCAAATTAATGATGTCTTATCTCACATCAGAGCTTCCCAGGTGGCACTGGTGGTAAAGAACCCACCTGTCACTGCAGGAAACATAAGAGATGTGGATCTGATTTTTGAGTCAGGAAGATCCCCTGGCAGAGGGCATTGCAACCCAATTCTTGTCTGGAGAATCCCATGGACAGAGGATCCTGACGGGCTATAGTCCATAGGGTCGCAAAGAGTCAGACACAACTGAAGCAACTTAGCACAGCACAGTACCTCAAATAAAGTGAGTGGCACCAAAGTGTGTTGGTAGTCATTGTATTAGTCATTATAAAATACTCACAGTAAAAAATTGAAAATTTCATTTAAAAATATATTTAAGGAAATCACCTACAAGAAAAAATGCAAAAATCATAAACAGTTGGAGGTTAAATAATATGCTACTAAACAAGAAATTAGAGATTTTTTAAAAAAGTACCTAGAGACAAATGAAAATGAAAACACAACGACACAAAATCTATGAAATGTAGAAAAAGCAGTTCTAGGAGGGAAGTTTATAGTGATACAAGCCTATCTAAGGAAAGAAAAAACGATCTCAAATTAACAACCCTAAAGGAAGTAGTGAAAAGAATGAAAAAAAATCCAAAGTTATTTGGAAGCAAGAAATTAAGAGGATTAGACCAAAAATAAAGATTAAAAATAGAAAAATCAATAAAACTTAGAGCTGATTCTTTGAAATGATAAATAACATTGATAAATTTTTAGCTGAACTTATCAGAAAAAAGGAAGAGAGCCCAGAAAAATAAAATCAGAAATAAAAAAGAAGGTACAACTGAACACCATGGAAGTACAAAGGATCATAAGATTATTACAAACAATTATAGGCCAATAACATGGAAAAAGCTAGAAGGGCTAAATTCCTAGAAATGTACACTCTCCCAAGACTGAACCAGGAAGAAATAGAAGAAAATAAAGATCCATTTATATTTAAAACACTCAACAAAGTCTATATGGAAGGAATGTACTCAAAGTAATAAAGGTCATGCATAACAAGCCCACAGATAACAACATACTTAACAGTGAAAAGCTGAAAGCATTTCCTTTAAGATAGGGAACAAGACAAGGATGCCATCTCATCAGTTTTATTCAACACAGATTGGAATTCCTAGCCATAACAATCAGTTCAGTTCAGTCACTCAGTCATGTCCGACTCTTTGCCACCCCATGAATCACAGCACGCCAGGCCTCCCTGTCCATCACCAAGTCCTACAGTTCACTCAGACTCACGTCCATTAAGTCCGTGATGCCATCCAGCCATCTCATCCTCGGTCATCCCCTTCTCCTCCTGCCCCCAATCCCTCCCAGCATCAGAATCTTTTCTAATGAGTCAACTCTTCACATGAGGTGGCCAAAGTACTGGAGTTTCAGCTTTAACATCATTCCTTCCAAAGAAATTCCAGGGCTGATCTCCTTCAGAATGGACTGGTTGGTTCTCCTTGCAGTCCAAGGGACTCTCAAGAGTCTTCTCCAACACCACAGTTCAAAAGCATCAATTTTTCAGTGTTCAGCCTTCTTCACAGTCCAACTCTCACATCCATA
>SJYT01058723.1:6180-19630 GCA_006410635.1 Cephalophus harveyi | reverse complement strand
GGAACACCTACACAAGTGCTACAGATTTTTTTCTTTTTTAAGATAATGAATAGCTTTGTTGGTTAGTTGCTAATATTCATTTAAATATTTTTATTAAATCTCAAACTTAAAAACATTTTCCTTTAAAACTCTATACCACTTAGCATATAATTTCCCACCCACAGTAACTCTGATCTCCACTTTTTGAACTATTTCTTCTATTTTCATGGATATAGATCTATTTTGGTGGAAAAATTTTGGCCACTTCAAAAAACTTAGTAAAATGACAATATATCACTTGTTAGGAATTAGATTTTACCAGTTGTGTGGGCACTCTCTTTTTTTCAAATTTTTTCTTATGTGTGGATTTCTTTCACTGTACCCTGCTGATTTCTCTTTTATAGACTGGACATTCTTCTTTACTCACTCACTCACCTTTGTAAACCTGCATTTCTCTGCATATCGTAAATGTCAGTGAGCTTCAAATTTTGTCCTAGCCTCTCTTCTTTCACTATGTACACTTCTACGTGGCAATTACAGCAATTTCCAACACCTCAACTATTCTTTTTGTTAGTGATGCTTGCAGACATATGCCTACGGTTGTTATTTAGGTCTGGAAACCTCCTATTCATTAATTTTTTAGCTTTCTTAGGGCAATTAATATATCTTTCTTTGAGTAAAAATGTACTATCACTTTGAGAATAATATATAGGAGACTCTCTAATTGCTTGAAGAAAAGCTCTAGAAAAGAAGCATACAAACCGCAAAAGGAAATTACATGTTTATCATTGTAAGGATAAAATTGACATCCTTATAAAGCAGGATCATGGAATAGGAAAAATACAAACATATAGCACAAGTACAATGAAATGAATTTGTGTGAATGAAGATGTGTAGCCTGGCAATATTCAATGCCCAAGAAGTCAATATTACTAATCATATTACCAGTTGATAAAACTATTTGGGGGGTAAGATTCTCCAAAAACAGTAAGACTATCAATTTAATGTTCATTAAGAGAACAGATCATTATTTACCATTAAGATGGGAAAGATGGAAGGCAGGACGAGAAGGGGACAACAGAGGATGAGATGGTTGGATGGCATCACCAACTCAATGGACATGAGTTTGAGCAAGCACCAGAAGTTGGTGGTGGACAGGGAAGCCTGGTGTGCTGCAGTCTGAGAGGTTGCAAAGAGCCAGACACGACTGAGTGGCTAAACTGAACTGAAGAGAATAGATATTGTATATATTGTTATTATTCAGTTGCTAAGTCACATCTGACTCTTTGTGACACTATGAACTATTATAGCCTGACAGGCTCCTCTGTCCGTGGGATTCTCCAGACAAGAATCCTGGTATGGGTTGCCATTTCCCCCTCCAGGGAGATACTGTATATAGATAGATTTTTAAGGGAGACTTTATTTGCTAATACTGATCAGATGCAGCCTCAGTGAGTCTAACACAAGTTAAACTCCAGGTCTTCTACAATTTTTTGCTTTTACATAAAAAAGGTTGATGGGCTTCCCTGGTGGTTCATCAGTAAAGAATCTGCCTGCAATGCAGGACACCTGGGTTCAATCCCTGGTTAGGGAAGATCCCTTAGAGGAAGGCATGGCAACCCACTCAAGTACCCTTGCCTAGAGAATCCCATGCACAGAAGAGCTTGGCAGGCTGTGGTCCATAGGGTTTCACAGAGTAGAACACGACTGAAGAGTCTAAGCAACAGCAACAACAACAACAATAAAAAGGCTGATATCTTTAAAGATATAAGGAAAAGGCTTTCAGCTGATTCTAAAACTCAGGAATTTTCCTCATTACAAAAAAAAAAAAGATGGAAGACGGTCAGACTTTGAAACAAGTCCCCTATTCTTAATAGTTCTAGAAATGTTAATCAAGTCTAGGTACTGGGAGTTTTCAATTGGAAAGTAAATAAGAGAAGAGAAATATAACATCTATCTTAAAAATTCTTCAAGTGAAATTTTTCTTGTTCTTTAAATAATAAAATGATGATTTTAGAAAGATCTGCAAAACAGAAAACAATTTGACACCTTAATAAGAGGTGTACTTGGATAAAATTGGATGAATGTAGTTACAAGACATGAAGTGGATAAAGAAAGTGAAAAGGTAAAAACGTCTAGTTATTTATTTATCAACAAGTACTAAAGATGCAGTATGCAGCATGGTAAATTAAAATTCTCAGTTGCACAGTTGTGTCCAACTCTTTACAGCCCTGTGGACTGTAGCCTGCCAGGCTCCTCTGTCCATGGGATTTCCCAGGCAAAAATACTGGAGAGGGTTGCATTTCCTACTCCAGGGATCTTCCCAACCCAGAGATTGAACCCACATCTCCTGCGCCACTTCTACTGCAGGTGGAATCTTTACCACTGCAACACCTAGGAACTCTATAGTTAAATTGCTACTTATTATGTATGAAAGCTATTAAGAAAGTAAATCCTGAGTTCTCATCATGAAGAAGAAATGTGTTTTTCTTTTTTAAAAAGTTTAATCTATATGAAATGATGGATGCTTATTAAACTTATTGTGGTAAGCATTTCATGATGTATTATGTAAGTCAAATAATTCTGTTATATACCTTAAACTTATAAAGTGCTGCATGTCAATTATATCTCAATAAAATGGAAAGAAAAAAGAGTTGTATTAGAAGTAGGAAAAGCACATTCTAAATCAAATAAGTATCTTCTAATATATTTCTTTTTACAAAGCCCTCTAGAATGCTTTATAATCACCTGATTATTTTTCAAATTAAAGAAATCACTTTGATTGCAAGCTACTGTGGAGGATGAGAGCATTTTATTGAGTTTACGTTTTGTACCAGGCACTGTGCTAAGCTGAGGAAATACATCGATAAAATTAAATATATATAGTCCATATACTCATGGAACTTACAGCACAACAGAAAGAATAGACAGAAATCAAATAATCATACTGATGGAAGGAATTTTCATATACTGCTGTGTGAAGAAATCATTCTGGCTTATACAAGACTTAAACTTTATTATAACTAGAGCAACCTGTATTATGGCTGAACATGCATTGCACCTCTGTCTTAAATATTGAAGAAAAATGCATTTAAAAATCAAAATGAAATAACCATGTTTCGGGCATCCAAACTGAAGTCTGTTTGCCATTATGTATGTGGTCTCAGAAAGTTTCTGCATTACTGAGAACTTGAATTCTTGAGCCATGTCAGACTCAGAGACACCGCCAACTATTTTCAAAACAGTTATAATGCTAGCAGATTTCAGTTGCAACCTTATGGTCTCAAGGTCTCGCCTTTTACCTAGGCAGCAAACATTTCAGATCCCAACCCATACTTGCTTAACAAGCATCCTTACTTGCCGACTCCAATGATAATTACTGACAAACAACATATAATTTTGCAAGTTTTGTCTTTTTAAGCTTCAGCATCTTGTAGTCCAATGAACACGTCAGACGCTTCTAAAATCTGTGTCTCATAGGCTATCATCCTCAGTTTGGCTCAAATAAAATTCTTTTCTATTCCTGTTATAGATTGGTTTATTGATTATTCCCATCAACAATACAAAAGTAAACATATAATTATTTAAACTCAGATAACTACTAGAAATTAAAATACTGAACACTATGAATGCATGTAGTTAGAGAACTGATTTAGTCCAGGAAGGTTAAGATGTGAAGGTGAGTTGTAAGTCCCAGTAGCATTCCAGGCAGAGGGGAAAGGCTGTGNAATACAAAAGTAAACATATAATTATTTAAACTCAGATAACTACTAGAAATTAAAATGCTGAACACTATGAATGCATGTAGTTAGAGAACTGATTTAGTCCAGGAAGGTTAAGATGTGAAGGTGAGTTGTAAGTCCCAGTAGCATTCCAGGCAGAGGGTAAAGGCTGTGAGTTGGTAGGGACCATGTTCTTCCAAGAAAGTCAAAGAAAGTTAATGTGTCTAGGGAGCAGAAATAAGAGGGAAAAATACAATGAGATGGAGAGACAGGCTGACAGGCATTAGATCATGCAGTTTCCAGTAGCATTCCAGGCAGAAGGGAAAGGCTGTGAGTTGGTAGGGACCCTGTTCTTCCAAGAAAGAGAAAGAAGGTCACTGTTGTCTAGGTTACAGAAAGAGGTGGGAAAAAGAATATAAGATGGAGAGGCAGAGGTTGACAGGCACTAGATCATGCAGGGCTTTATGGCCATTTAAGGGTTCAGGTCTCTATCTTAATTATAATGGGTCCTTGAAGTGCTTAAAACTAAGGCAACATAAGTAACTATATTATGGACAGGTGAGATAGAAAGTGTAAAATTATTTCTAAAAATATTAGACTATAAATGCCATTAATTTTTCCCAATTTGAATTATATTTTTTATTGCTCAACTATTTTAATCCAGATTAACCTTAGAAAAATTAGACAAAATATGTGGGAAAAGTCCTTCATGCAAACATTTGTTGAATAAATATGTTAACAAATATAGATTTGGTACTTTCCTATGACCCTAGGTTCATAAAAAGCACAGACATTCAGGATAAAAGAATGAATAAAACCAACAGAGCTGTTGTTTTCCTGGAGCTCACAGTATAGAAGAAAAAAAACCTGTGTTTTTTTGTACTTTCAAAAACAGATTGAGTCTAAGTGAAGAGGATATTGATAAAATAGAAGGGGTATTTCATACAATACTTTCATGCTCTGTAAGGCCACTTTCTACATGTGCTGTTTAGAATACCTGTGTGATAGACTGCAAAAATGACCCAAATCATACACTCCCACTATATTCATGCCCTTTTTCAAATCATCTTGCAGCTCTCTCTCACTGTGGGCCGGGTAACATACCCTGCTCTTCGACAGTTATAAGTCCGATGCAAGCTGAGATTTGTAACGGGCTTGCTCTTTGGGCTTGCTTATTCTTGTGCTTTTGCTGTCATCATGAGAATAGCTCCAGCTAGTCTGCTGGAGGGTGAAAGACATATGGACTGGAGCTGAGTCACCACCATTGCTCCAGCTCAGTGGTGACTCAGCTCCATGTATCTAGCCAACCCCTAGATGTATGTGTGAACCCAGCGGAGATCCGCAAAGTTGACTACTTGACCACCAACAGACCAAAAATATGTGAGCAATAAATCCTATGCCATGTGTCACTTAGGTTTAGTGGTTGTTTCTAATATAGCATTAAAATACTGCAGCATTACTATGGCAATCAATAGCTGCTGCTGCTGCTGCTGCTAAGTCGCTTCAGTCATGTCCGACTCTGTGCGACCCCGTAGATGGCAGCCCACCGGTCTTCCCCATCCCTGGGATTCTCCAGGCAAGAACACTGGGGTGGGTTGCCATTTCCTTCTCCTATAGCTAGAACATCTAAAGTCAATTTGTGTAGAAAGAGGGCTATATCCTTCAAAGTCATCCACAGCATCATTTCTAACTTCAGCTATTCATTCATACAGGTGACTTCCTTAAAGGTGTGTCTTAGAATCATAGCTGTATCCTCTGCACAAATCTTTCTGAAGACCAGACTTGTATATAAAGCCACCTGAGTGAAATCTACATTTGGATGCCTAACTACATTTGGACAGCTCCAACTCAACATGTCCAAATCAAAACTCTGTTTTTCCTCACTCAAAATCACTCTTCCCTCAGTTTTCTGCATTTTAGTAAATGGCATCATCATTGACCTTTTACTCAAAACAAGACTCCGCTCATCTTCAACTCCTTTTGTCCGCATTCTGTAATTAAAACACTAGTAGGTCCTATTTGTTCCATATTTCAAATATGCAACCCTCTTCTATGTGCTCTCTTCCCTCACTTAAATAGCATCCTAACTGGTCTCCCAGCTTCTACTCTTGTCTGGGTATAGTTAATTATCCTCAACAAAAGTAGATCAATTTCATTTAAGCTGTAAATTAGATCATATTATTTTACAGCTTAAAGCCTTTCATACTCAAAATTAAATTCAATATCCTTCATGTGGCCTATGACTATAGGATCTTTTCCCTCAATTCCCATTCATCTTATTGCTACTTCCACATCACATACCAAATTCCCCCAGTTAGTTATTAGAAGCTAGGATCCTGGCATTCTTGCTATATATCAAGCTTATACATATCAAGCTTGTTCCCATTTCAGGGCATTTATATTTGCAGTTTTCTCTTTTAAGAAAAAACTTCGCTCAAGTTTTTGCCTCTCTCATTCACTTACTTCAATCAGGTCTCTGCTCAGATGCACCTACTACAGAAAAGTGTCCTCGGATGACTTTAGTCAAAATAGCAACCCCTACCACATACACACATCTTCATTAATTTCAATCCTATTGCTTGTTTTCTTTAGCCTTCATACTCCATATTTCAGTAAAAAGTAAGGATCATGTAGTTAAGAATTTTTGTCTTGTTCAGTGTGCCTTCATAGGTGCTGATGTTCAGGAAGGATCTCTGTTTTAGTTAATTGTGATGGGCTACGCTAATTATTTTCTACCACAACAGTTAGAACCGATACAGATAACAGATAAAATAAACAATTGGCTCTAATGGCACCTGGGTTAACTCTATCTTCATGTTAGGGGTATTGGAAATTAGAGTATGCCTTTTCAGGGCATGAACCTACATACAATAGGAGCTGCAGATTCAAAGCTGAGGTTCTGTAATGTTTGAAGGTTTCCATGGGAACAACATGATTCTATGTTCTGTTTAGAAGCTTAAAATATGTGATGGTAAGAAAGTGCTGCTGTAACACACCACGTGAGGATGATTCAAAAGATGAAAGCCTATAAAAATTAATGATCAAAGAAGAATGTAGACTAGTAAATCAACAACCACATTATTAAAAGCAGAGGAAATATAATTGGTCACATATGGTCACACTATAACAAGCCAAGAGTCATTGCATTCTTTAATCCAGTTACACATTTAATGTGCATCTCAAAGGAGGGAGCAAAACTGATATGCCAACAGCCTTGTAGAAATGAAATCCTTCCCTTATTAATACTTTCCATGACATCTAATTAGCTATTAAGAAAATAGCTTAACAATGAGAATGGGTACCTAAAATAAAACCATGTTAATGAATTACCACTATCACAGTTTCTTATAAGTAGAGCATGCTTTGGAAATAATAAACTTTAGGTTGTAGAGGGTTAGAGAACAGATAACAATTCAGATGGAATAAAATCAATATGCATTTGAACTTCAGTCAGTTTCCTTGTCTTCTCAAGATTTCAAAAAATAAAGGAAACAAAGCTTAGTCTTTTCACAGGACACTATATGACCTGAGAAACAAAATTGTAATATATATATATCAACAAAAGATCTTTGTAAAATTTTAATATTTTCTGTAAATTATCTCAATTTTGACAACTCCTGGCAAGGCTCAAAGTAGATTCAAAGAACTATAAAAATGTTTTAATAAATCTTCTATTTGGCCAGAATGTTTGCTGGCCCACAAACATTTTACAACTGTTTCTGATACTTACCAAATTTAAAAAAAAAAAAATTGCTGATAGTAAAAAATGAAAAAAACAGATTAAAAAAAATGTCCTTGAAATTTGACTTGCCAAAAAAAAACTAAATTTTTCTATCTACTTTGGATAAGTAAGTTGATGCTAATTTATGTGACTGGGTCAAACAGAAATAGTTGATATTCACCGAATATTCTAAATCAGTATTCCACAAACTTTTTCTATGTACCTGCTTCACCCTTATTTCTGAAGGTTTTTTTTTGTTTGTTTATTCTAAGCATCATGGTAGACTATAGCAACCACTAACTCCTGTATTTTACAGGTTATATAGCTATTCATGGATATTATATTTGCTTGTCTTAGATGTGGGTACAAATTCTCAAGGAAGGGTCTAGATGGACTAGTGCAAATTTAGTATCAAACTCTGAAACAGCTACTTTGTCCACAGAATGATGAAGGAAAATCTAAGGAAAAGGATTGACTATAGCTTCAGATTTTATCCAGATTCTCACCAGTTGTTACTATCTTACTGCCATCTCCACTAGAATTGTCCTTTTATGCAGCTCATGAGGTTTTCACGGCAAGTATAGTGAGGTGGTTTGCCATTCTCTCCTCCAGTGGATCACGTTTTGTCAGAACTCTCCAACTGTGACCTGTCCATCTTGGGTGGCCACACACCACATGGCTCATGGCTTCATTAAGTTATGCAAGCCCCTTCACCACGACAAGGCAGTGATCCATAAAGGACATGAACTGGGGGGAACTTTGGGAGATGGTGAGGAACAGGGAGGCCTGGCATGCTGCAGTCCACGGGCTTGCACAAAGTTGGACATGACTGAGCAAGTGAACATCAACAACTACTAGAATTACAGCAGCAATATTCTAACCAGTCTCTGCTTTCACAAGTGCCAGTCCATATCTGTTCTCAGCCAGTGACTAAATTTAAGTTAGATCTAATTACTTCTCTCCTCTTAAACCCTCCATTGCCTTCCCATCTCACTCTGAATAAAAATCAAATTCCTATTAATGCAATTGCTACAAAGTTCAAGAAAATCCTCCCCTTTTACTATAGTCACTCTCTTTCCCCTTCCCTACTCCATTCCTAGTATCTATCTGATCATCTGACTGTATCCTTTTCTATGATCTCTTTTTCTCACTTTTCTGCTCCAGCCACTCTTCTTCTTGCTTTTTCTCAAATTTGCCAGACACACTCCCACTTTTCAGTGTTTGCATTTGCTTTCCTGTTTATCTGGGATTCTGTTCCCTTAAAGAGTCTTAGCGTTGTCTCCCATGATTCATTCAAGTATTTGATTGAATGTCACCTTAACAATGAGGCATTCTCTACCATTGTATTTAAAAATTCAATGACTCAATAACAGGCAAACTTTTTATATGGTTCCCCTGATCTCCAACTCCTGCTATTCACAATCTTGTACTATACCTTCCCCTTGAGTGTGGAAGAGACCTGTGACTTGCTTTTTACCTATAGACTATGGAAAATATAACAGGATATCACTGACTTTATTATGTTAATGATATAAGATTCTGTCTTGATAGCTGACTTATTTTAGACTCACAGTTTTCATTATTGACTTTGAACACAAACTGTCAGGAATTCTACCACACACAGTGCAATAAATCTTGCCGGTAGCGTGAGTGAGCTTGGAAGCAGGTTCTTCCCCCTTCCCATTTGAGTCTCCACATAAGAATGTAGCCTTGAGTTGGACACTGAATTGCAGTACTGTGAGAGAGAAGCAGAGAAATTAATTAAGCCATGCCTGGAATCCTGACTTATCAAAACAATAACATAATAAATGTTTTAAGCCACTAAGTTTTTGGTAGTATTTTACACAGCATAGAAAATAATTACCAACTTTCAAGCATCCTAGAAGCCTCATATTCCCATGTCCTGTTACATTTTTTTCTCTGTGTACTTCAGTTCAGTTCAGTTGCTCAGTCATGTCTGACTCTTTGCAACCCAATGGACTTCAGCACGCCAGACCTCCCTGTCCCTCACCAACTCCCAGGGCTTACTCAAACGCATGTTCAACATTCAATGATGCCATCCAACCATCTCATCCTCTGTCGTCCCCTTCTCCTCCTGCCTTCAATCTTGCCCAGCATCAGGTCTTTTCAAATGAGTCAGTTCTTTGCATCAGGTGGCCAAAGTACTGGAGTTTCAACTTCAGCATCAGTCCTTCCAAAGAATATTCAAGACTGATTTCCTTTAGGATAAACTGGTTGGATCTCCTTGCAGTCCAAGGGACTCTCAAGAAACTTCTCCAACATCATAGTTCAAAAGCATCAGTTCTTTGGCACTCAGCTTTCTTTATAGTCCAACATTCACATCCATACCTGACTACTGGAAAAACCAGAGCTTTGACTAGATGGTCCTTTGTTGGTAAAGTATTGTCTCTGCTTTTTAATATGCTGTCTAGGTTGGTCATAACTTTTCTTCCAAGGAGCAGTCGTCTTTTAATTTCATGGCTGCAGTCACCATCTGCAGTGATTTTGCAGCCCCGCAATATAATATCTCTCACTGTTTCCATTGTTTCCCCATCTATCTGCCATGAAGTGATGGGACCAGATACTATGATCTCATTTTTCTGAATATTGAGTTTTAAGCTTACTTTTTCACTCTCTTCTTTTACTTTCATCAGGAAGCTCTTTAGTTCTTCACTTTCTGCCATAAGGGTGGTGTCATGTGTGTATCTGAGGTTATTGATATTTCTCCTGGCAATCTTGATTCCAGCTTGTGCTTCCTCCAGCCCAGTATTTTGCATGAAGTACTCTGCATGTAAGTTAAATAAGCAGGGTGAAATATACAGCCTTGACGTACTCCTTGCCTGATTTGGAGTCAGTCTGTTGTTTCATGTCCAGTTCTAATTGTTGCTTCTTTACCTGTATATAGATTTCTCAGGAGGCATGTCAGGTGATCTGGTATTTCCATCTCTTTAAGAATTTTCCACAGTTTGTTGTGATCCACACAGTCAAAAGCTTTGGCGTAGTCAATAAAGCAAAAGTAGATGTTTTTCTGGAACTCTCTTGCTTTTTCAATGATCCAACAGATGTTGGCAATTTGATCTCTGCTTCCTCTGCCTTTTCTGAATCCAGCTTGAACATCTGGAAGTTCACAGTTCACATACTGTTGAAGCCTGGTTTGGAGAATTGTGAGCATTACTTTGCTAGAGTGTGAGATGAGTGCAATTGTGGGGTAGTTTGAGCATTCTTTGACCTTGCCTTTCTTTGGGATTGGAATGAAAACTATATACTTACCACATTCTTATAGTCTACACATTTCATTTTTATGTTATACCAAATGCATGGTTTGAATGAGCTTTTAGTTTATAATTCTGACATTATGATAAAAACAGCTTGCATCTCTGCTTGAAATAAAATCCCTACAAACTATTTTAGGAACTATAAAGAAAGACTGTAGTAATAAGAATTGTTATATACACAGACTGGAATAAATGGCACAAATTCATGGAATCTCCTTCCCTAGCATATTTTGAAATTGAGGATAAGTAGATTTTCATGTCTCTGGGACAATATAATTGTAGCTCTACTGGAAGCCATGGCTATTAAAATGTTGCAAAGTTCATTCCATCTCTATGATATTGTGATTAGAGATTGAGCAAAAGAAATGTGATAGTCTTCTTCACTAAAATGGAAAAACACTTCTGCTTTTGCTTAGAAGGATTTAAAACCTTTATGTTATTTGATTATTTGAGCAAAGTTACTAGACCAGTCAGAGATCACTCTGTTTTTATCGTTACCCACAGAAAAGAAAAATATGTGTCACATGCAAAGATATTCATAAAATTAATATTTCCATGTCAAGAAGCATCCATAGTTCTGTTTTTCTCCCAATATACCATTTATCCCATTTATTATTTTTACTGTGTCACATTATCAGATGAAGCTTTGTTGTTGCTTTTATTAATGTTTTTGTTTTTATTTAAATCAAATAAAAGATCATTAGAAAAGGGGTAGAAGGAGCTTGATAGCAAAAATAAAGTGTAAATAAATAAATATCTTATTGATTTTTCCATAAGTTATTGCTACATACTTTTTTATCTTTTGTGATTCAATAAAACATTTATTGAACATAATCCATAGAGCAGTCAGTGTGTTAGTAGATAGAGACTGAATCATAGTCCTAGAGAGCCCCATGATAAGTGCAGAGGCTGAGTTACAACTGGATCCCTCCAAGGGACCAGAAGCAATTGCTCTGCCTTTCATTGTCAAGGTTGCTGCTGATCCAAATGGATCTAACTGAGAGACACCATTGCTTCAGTTCTTCATATGTAATCCCTGAGAAACTTTGTATTTTTACAATGGTTTGGAAAGGTTGGATTAAAGTATTGAGGAATGAGGGACAAACTTGTTTTACCTCCAGGTTAACAACATATTTTGAAGCAGCTCCCTAATAACAATGTTGAATGTTGCAATACACTGAGATGCTATATGGTTGCTACGTCATAGACTTTTAGTACTGGTTAGAACAATATTTTTTTCCCTAGTTTAAAATTAATTTATTTTTTCTTTACAGTAAATCAGCCTGAAACTTACAGCCATATATAAGCATATTGAGCAGTTTCCTAAAAGTAAATATATGTATTAATGTCATCAGGGGAAATATCTTTGAATTAATTCAAAAAGTCTCCAAAGATATTAATCACAAACCATTGAAATGCACTTGGTGAATTTCATATGAGAAATTAGCAGCACCTTAGAAGCAATTTCATACATACAAATATCTTCCACAAGTTCCCTTTCTAATTTGGAAAAGGTTAAGTACTTAGTATTGTTTGTATACCCTAGTAGCTATAAAATTAAATTTATTCCAAATGCTCTGTGAGTTTCTACCTGAAAGCATTCATTTAACAGAACTTATTTTTAAAATATGAACACATGCTAAGTTTCAAAAACTATGCAAAACTTTCTAGAAACAAGGATTAGAAAGAGCAGACTTGTTTCTAAAATCAGCCTACCAGGCTCCTCCGTCCATGGGATTTTCCAGGCAAGAGTACTGGAGTGGGGTGCCATTGCCTTCTCCTTGTATACCCTAGTAGCTATAAAATTAAATTTATTCCAAATGCTCTGTGAGTTTCTACCTGAAAGCATTCAATTTAACAGAACTTATTTTTAAAATATGAACACATGCTAAGTTTCAAAAACTATGCAAAACTTTCTAGGAACAAGGATTAGAAAGAGCAGACTTGTTTCTAAAAATTAAAAAACCTAAAAGGAGGCTGCTATAGACTGAATGCTTCTGTCCCTCCACATTCCATGTTGAAAATATCCAGTGTGATTAGGTACTCAGAGATAGGTCCTTTGGGAGGTGATTAGATTGTGAGGGCAGAGCCCTCATGAATGGAATTGGTGTCCTTATAAAAGAGGTTCCAGAGAGTTCTCCCACCCCTTCTGCCACTTGAGTACACAGCTAGAAGACAGCTGTCTATGAACCAGATTCTTAGTAGACATTGGATCTGCCAACACCTTGACATTGGATTTTCAGTCTCCAGAACCATGAGAAATAACTTTGTTGTTCATAAGCCACTCGTCTAAGGTATTTTGTTATAGGAATCTGAATGGATAGAGACAGATAGATTTTCATGGACTGAAGTAATTGTTATACAGATAAGTTTAGGGTATTTTGAGCACTGAAAGAAGAATCCTTTAGATCACTCTAAACATATATCTTAACTGCTGGATACAAACCCAACATATTTTTTAAAAACTACCATTTCTTTCTCAAAAGTGTCCCAGTTTGGATAATAACATACAAGATCACACACCTAAAATAAACAGGAGAAAGTTTTGGGGGGCACAGGAAGGGTTTAAAGAAGGCTACCCTGGATCATTCACATTTAAGAAATGCAAATATTTTAATGTAGTGGGGTGCTGAATTGTGATTTGGGTCACAGGCTCCTCTGAGACAAGAAACAACAGAATTATGCAGAAGATAGATGATGAAGACTGTCATACCTTTATTGTCACCCTGCTTATTTAACTTATATGCAGAGTA
>SJYT01058719.1:473288-520392 GCA_006410635.1 Cephalophus harveyi | reverse complement strand
TTTTTTATATATTGATCATCTGTTGTGATATTCTTTAAATCAGATAGAAGTAGAGGGAAAATGTAGAAACATTATCCCTGAGTAGTCCTAAAATGCAGAATTAGCCATTAGTAAGATTTTGGCCTATTTCCCTCCATGTACTTTTACTTTTAGGGCTTCCCTCTGGCTCAGTGGTAAGAAGGCAGTGTCCAAGTGGCCAAGCAGGAGAGACAGGTTTGTTCCTTGGGTCAGAATGATTCCCTGGAGAAGGAAATGGCAACTCACCCCAGTATTCTTGCCTGGAAAATCCCACGGACAGAGGAGCCTGAAGGGCTACAGTCCATGGGGTTGCAGAAAGAGGTGAACATGATTTAGCAATTACACAAAAACAATTTTTACTTATGTGAAATCATACTGAACATACAATGTCATATTATAGCTACATTTTCACTTATTTATATTTCTCATTTCATTCAAGTTCTTTTAAATAGTATTTGATTGTAGGCATAATATCCACCCTTTATCTATATAGTAAGATCATAATTTCCACATCTTCTCATAAGTACATTTTAAATGTATTTTTTCTATTCCTTTTGAGAAAAATGCTCAAGAGTGTGCATGTTTTCTTTATAAACAAAAACAGAACAGCAAGTCTAAATCCCAATAAACTGGTAAATACAAGCTAAAAGTTTTTTACTTGATATTTATTCTTTCCCAGAAGACATCACTCCTTGCACTGAGTCTCAATCCAAAGCAAGGGTTCTCTCTGAGCACATTTTGAATATTTGTTTTTAGGGATATTGGACTTCACAGTGATTAGGCACCACAGACACTGGCAACTGTATCTGCAGTCATGATTTTGTTTGTAAGAGCAAACACCCAACTCTTCCATTAGGACATCTCCATATTTAAATGAATGCTAGTTTAGAATTGCATTCAGTTTATTTTTCCTTTATAATACAATTAGTTCTTTTTATTGATTTTTGAAATTGTGTGGGTAGATTATATTATCTGTGAATTTTATCTTAGGATAATAAAGTAGATATGACAAATATTGGTGTGGAAGGGGATGTTGGCTCTGACAGGTAACAGTGATTACTCTCAGGCCTTTATACTCAAAATTCCTTATTAATAATTGATACATCATCTACCTGCTTGCTAACCTAAGACTCAGTGTGTTTATTTTTAAACTAAGTCATATGCATTAAAACTGTTTTAGTAAGAAGGCAATGGCACCCCACTCCAGTACCCTTGCCTGGAAAATCCCATGGATGGAGAAGCCTGGTGGGCTGCAGTCCATGGGGTCGCTAAGAGTCGGATACAACTGAGCAACTTCACTTTCACTTTTCACTTTCTTGCATTGGAGAAGGAAATGGCAACCCACTCCAGTGTTCTTGCCTGGAGAATCCCAGGGACGCCGGGAGCCTGGGCTGCTGTCCGTGGGGTCGCACAGAGTCGGACACGACTGAAGCGACTTAGCAGCAGCAGCAGCAGTGTTATGTTTATTGACTTTGTTTTTAAAACAGAAGTATAAATGAGGAAACGATTTATTAAAATGTGATCATTTGAAAACAAGTAGTAAAAACTAAGAACATTAACACAGTATCTAACAGTGGTTTATTTCAATTTGTTGGTGCTAAAAGGATCAATAAATAGATATGATATCGTCTTGAGATTATTGTGTGTGATGACTGAAACTTCTGAGAAATGTATCTGTGATTATTTTTTTCTATTAAATTATAGATTAATTGAAAACGGACAATAGAAACTAGATAATTTCCTGGGTATATGCAGAAATTATCATTATAGCATGTGTATTGGGGTCAATAAAATCTGAGATATCTTTCCTATACACTTGCCTATGCTTAATGTTTATTGAAGTAAAAACATTTCTTTGTTAAATTTATAAGGTTGTAGCTTCACAGGTAACTCTTTACAGTACCATTCAATAAAAGGCATTAACATATGGAACAGACTGCAAGTAAGTTTATTTTTTTGACAAGTAACCTTTTCTATATTATTAAGAAATGTAAAAGAAAACATGTTAGAATAATTTTTAAAGTGAATGCAATGAGATATTTTGTTTACAAATGTTTAAAATCTATTACATGAATTTATATTTCAGAGGCTCACGCATGCATTTAGAAAGTAAAATTTTCCATTTTCGCCATATACTCTACAGCATCATGACAAGAATAAATATGTTCCTATGAAAAGAAATATTTCTCAATAGGTGAGAAAAACTTGTAGCAAGTCTTAAAAAGAGTTAATGCAGCTCTCTCCAAAGACAATCTTCTGTCTCAATATGTTACACACATTATCTAAAACTTTCAAAGCCCTCTTATTTCCTCTTGCATTCAGTCTACATTTTTCCTTAAACTGTTCTCACCACATGCATACAAATCTTTTTTCTGTTTTCCTCAAAATATAATGTCTCAGAAACTGCTGGTTTCCTATTCAATAGCCGTTCGCTCCATTTTCCTTCTTAACAGTTTTCTGCTCCCTCTCAGTGTGGCACAGGGATAAATCATAAATATTAGTCAGTTATGTTAATTCAATTCCCAGTTCTAATGAAGGCTGTGACTTAGTTATGCCAATTAAGAAGATTCTGCTGAGGAAATCTGAGAAAATATTTCCTCATACTAAAAATCCACCCTGTGTTTTCTGCTCTGTAGAATTGTAACTGAATACGTTACTTTGTACTGTGGTAGAAATCTAGCCATCTATAAAACAGTCAACCTGAGGACCAAGTCCACAATTCAAAGACAACGTTCACAAAAGACAGATTAAATGTTCGAAATTTCTTTCAAAGCTTCTCTCCACTCTACTTCATGACTGCTATGGTGGTAACTGTTAAATGAGGTAATATGTTCCCTTTAAATTTATACTTTCCTGAGTTGGATTTTCTGTTATTTGCTACCAGGAATGTCATAACAGACATCATATTGAAATGTGCAATATAATATTCATATTTCTCCATTAGTACCTTGTTCCTTTTGTTTGAATACACTATGTTTTCCTTTAAGCCTACTCAGATTCTTAACGTATTCAGGAAATTACAGGAAGCTCAGCTCCTCTATAATTTTAGGCTTAACATAATTGCCTTCACCTTTCTTCTCCCTCTGTGAATTTGCACAGCACTCATGGTCAATAAAAGACAACTTGGCATAAAATAATATTTTAGTGTTTAGTATTTGCCTTATAATGAAATTATGTATTCAGCATATGCTGAGCATCTTTAGTGTGTCAGGCCCAGTGATACATATGTGGGATGCAGAGTGTAATAGTACTCTGTTCCTGTCCACAAACAGCTCAAGGCTAGAAGAAATAAAAATAAAATAAAAGCAACTTCTCTTTTCTGCAAAGACTAGAATACACGTATGTATAAGGGGCAGTGCAGCAGAAAAGAACAATAGTCTATCTGGGGGCAGTCAGAAACTCTGAGCCATGTCTTAAAGAACGAGTTGGAGTTCATCAGGTTGACAAGGGTGATTAAGGGCTTTATATTCAAAAAGGATATGATATACAAAGGCAAAGAAGTGTGAAACAGCATGACACCTTCAAGGACCTAAGTTAATTTGTTTTGGTTGGAGAATAAACTCCAAAGAAGAAAGGGCTCATAAATTAAGCTGGAAAGGTAGGCAATTAATACTTCAAAAAAAAATGTCTTCTGTATTTGTTCTCCAATTAAATTTTGAGGTCAGTTATGCTTTCAGTGAACATATTTCAGAAATGCAAGATGATAATGATTTTAAACTCCCTGCATGTTTGGCCCATAGATTTACTTAAACTGGTCTGAGAGTATTTGATTCATTGATTTTTAAGACAGACAGTATTGCCATTATATGCTACTTCACTTTTTTTTTTTTTTTAATAGCACCTAAAACTGTTCAGTGAACACTGCAGGTATTCTACTTCTTAATGAATTTGCTATGTTGGTTATATAGAGTAGGAAAATCTTGCAGTGAAGATTTACTATCGTATTTCCTCATTACTAGTAATTTAATTTTCTGTTTTAGAGTATATCTGAATATTCCACATTCCATGTAACAACTACGCCCACACATCACAGCCACTGAGCCTGCACTCCTAGAGCACAGGTACCACAACTAATGAGCCTACGTGCTACAACTCCTTAAGTCGGTGCACCTAGGACCTGTGCTCCACAAGAGATGTCACTGCAATGAGAAGCCTGTGCACCACCAATGAAGAGCAGCCACTGCTTGCCACAACTAGAAAAGAGCCCTCAGTAACAAAGCTTCAGCACTGACAAAAATATAAAACTACAAATAAATAAATAAATATTCACTTTAAAAAAAAATAATATTGAAGTGAGTTGTCATTTCCTTCTCCAAGGATCTTCCTGACCCAGGAATCAAATTTGCATCTCTTGCATTGGCAAGCGGACTCTTTACCACTGAGCCACCTGGAAAGCCCATCTGCCTCCTTAAATTTTGTTTTACTGTAGGTGGAAATGAACCATAAAATTTCCCCAAACATAAATCCACCAAAAGTTTTCTTTGTATACAGTGTCTTTATCTAAGTTTATGGACACACAGATTATTGTTAATAAATAATCAATCGCTATTTAATACTTACTTGTTAAAACAGCATATTTAGAAAATAGTTACTTTTCCTACACAAGAAGAAAAAGTATGTGTCAATAGAAATAGTCACTTCAACTAGATATGTATCATTGCAAACCACTGAGATAAAATTAAAATTGTATCCATAATCTATTGATAGTGTTAAACATGGTGATTATCACCATATGTAATTACTGCTTGCAGTTATGCTATTAAATATAGTTGGCTCACAGTGTTGGCAAAGAGTTCATCTTCCTTGTTGTTACATAAAGACCAGCAGCAATGTTTGTCAGATTTTCCTCCCCTGGAACATTATATAAATTTTACTTTAAATTTTGATCAGTTGTTAAACTTTACATTCCATAAGAGTGTTAAGAGTGTCAACAGATCCCAAATGTCTTCTGCCAAATACCCGAATTTGAAGCCTAGGTATGTCACATAAGGCCACATAAACTCAATATATTCACTAAGTTTCAAGAAATATGATATGCTAGTATAGCTTATTCTATCTCCTGAGCATCGAAAATATATCGCACATGGGGCTACAAGAATCACAGCCGTACTCAACTCTAATAAGTACCATATATTAAAAAAAAAAAAAAAAAAAGTCACGGTTCGACTGGCTAGAAGCAGAAGAATCACAAAATAAGCAATCCTTTAGGAGGAGGAAAGCCATAGACAATTCAAACAAACAAAAAACAAACCTACACAATGGGCTATAATTTTCATTCTATAGAAAACAGAGCTAGGTTTCCTAATGTTTTTCCATCATATGCATTCCTTTAACCTTCTATGTGCCCCGTGAAAATTTCATGCAAATAATATTCAATTTCTAAATACCAAAGAAAACGAGATACTGCATTTTCCATGGTATATATAAGAAAATATTTCCCAAGTCATATAAAGTAGACATAAAAGTCCAGTTTTAATATTTGTGAACATATCTATAGGATGACAACTTTTTAAGAAGTAACTTTTCATCTATTTAAAAAACTCACTGCTTTTTATCATGTGATATTAAATGTCTGGCAATTTAGATACACAGGAAATCACACAGTTCACTTCTCAGCTCAGTCAGTATTCCTTAGGTAAAATGTATGTGTGTGTGTTTTTCAAGTTTCTATCTATATATTTGAAAATGTTAAGTATTTTTTCTACCAACAGGAAAAACTGCCTTAAAAGTAAACTACTTATTCTGAAGACAAAAGTTGCTCCAAATCATAAAAGTCAGGTCGATTATACAGTAGTAACAGTTCACAAATGACACCCTACATAATGTTAAATGACAATCTGTTATCAATAATAAGAATTTGTATTTTTGGTGAAACAAAGTTTTCCTTAATGATTCTGTTAGGTTGGTGCAAAGTAATTGCAGTTTTGCATTGTTTGAGCTTAGATGTTTGACACTGGAATACATTCTTAAATAATGGTGGTTATGTTTTACCTCATTTTAATGTGCATTTTTTAAATTTTTTGCTAATGATTTATTACTTGCTATTATTTTATATTTATTTTAGACTAAGGAAATGAAGTAAGACAAAAAGCAAATCTGAGCAATTTTCTTATTCAAGTTTAAAATGAATCATAAAGCAGTGGAGACAGCTCTCAACATAAACTGCATTTTGCTCAGGAACTGCTAATGAACTTACAGTGCAGTGGTGGTTCAAGTTTTGCAAAGGAGACAAGAGCCTTGAAGATGAGGCACTCAGTGGCCAATTGAGAACCATCATCAAAGCTGATCTTACAACTGCACAAGAAGTTGCCAAAGAACTCAACAACAATTATTCTATGGTCATTTGGAATTTGAAGCAAATTGGAAAGGTGAAAAACTAGATAAATGGGTGACTCATGAGCTGACCAGAAATCAAAAGAGTCATCGTTTTGAAATTTTGTCTTCTCTTATTCTCTGTAACAACAATGAACCATTTCTCAATTGGATTGTGATGTGTGACAAACAGTGGATTTTATACAACAACCAGTGATGACCAGCTTAGTGGTTGGATCGAGAAGAACCTCCAAAGCACTTACCCGAGCCAAACTTGCACCAAAAAAGGTCACAGCCAGTGTTTGGTGATCTGCTGCCCATCTGCTCTGCAGCTTTCTAAATTCTGGCAAAACCATTACATCTGAGAAGTATGTTCAGCAAATTGATGAGAAGCACCGAAAACTGCAGTACCTACAGCCAGCATCAATCAACAGAATGGGACTAATTCCTCTTTGTAACAATGCCCAAGCACACGTTGCACAACCAATGCTTCAAAAGTTGAACAAACTGGGATAGGAAGTTTTGCCTCACCCACCATATTCACCTGTCATCTCACCAACTGACTACCAACTTATTCAAGTTGTCAAGCATCTTGAAAACTTTCTACAATGAAAATGCTTCCACAACCAGTAGGAGGCAGAAATGCTTTCCAGGATTTTGTCAAATCCCAAAGCATGGATTTCTATGTTACAGGAATGAATAAACTTATTTCTCATTGTCAGAAATGTGTTGATAGTAATGCCTTCTAATAATAAAGATGTGTTTGAGCCTAGTTATAATGATTTAAAATTCAAAGTCCAAAGCTCCAATAATTTTTTCACTAATCTTAAATATTTCACTTTTTAGGGAAATATGGAAAGCTAAAAAGCAAGTATTTCACACATGCAACATCAGTATTAATAGTGAACAAATAACAACACAGTGATACTATCATAACCCACTTCCATTCCTAAACCAGAATTTGATCATTTAGTATTTTATGATAATTCCCCTACAGCTGTCAGTATGAATTAAATGGAAAGAATGTTATAAGGCTGCTAAATAAGCACTATTTATAGGAGATAAAATAAGGTTAATTTGATAACAGAGTAAGGAATATTATTGCTATTTTTCTTTTATACTTCAAGCTTTGAGATGGTTTCAAATTGAAATATTCATTCCAGCATTACCTTTATTTTAATTTATCAGCATTTATTTCAAAGTCTCGATGAGACCCAAAACACATAAATCTATAGATGGGAAAATAGTGGAAACAATGGCTGACTTTATTTTTATGGGCTCCAATATCACTGAAGATGATGATTGCAGCCATGAAATTAAAAGACGCTTACTCCTTGGAAGGAAAGTTATGACCAACCTAGACAGCATATTCAAAAGCAGAGACATTACTTTGCCAACAAAGGTCCGTCTAGTCAAGGCTATGGTTTGTCCAGTGGTCATCTATGGATGTGAGAGTTGGACTATAAAGAAAGCTAACTGCCGAAGAATTGATGCTTTTGAACTGTGGTGTTGTAGAAGACTCTTGAGAGTCCCTTGGAAAGCAAGGATATCCAACTAGTCCATCCTAAACGAAATCAGTCCTGGGTGTTCACTGGAAGGACTGATGTTGAAGCTGAAACTTCAATACTTTGGCCACCTGATTCGAAGAGCTGACTCATTAGAAAAGACTCTGATGCTGGGAAAGATTGAGGACAAGAGAAGGGGATGACAGAGGATGAGATGATTGGATGGCATTACCAACTCAATGGACATGGGTTTGGGTGGACTCCGGGAGTTGGTGATGGACAGGGAGGCCTGGCATGCAGCGGTTCATGGGGTAGCAAAGAGTTGGACACAACTGAGCGACTGAACTGAACTGATTCTTACTTAAAACAGATCTAAAATAAAAAGAATAATGTTTGCACAATCTATATCTGAATTGCTCATTTTGTGTTTTGAGACAATTTACCTTCATGGTATTTGCATCTTTAATTTCAAGAATACTTGTTCACTGACATTATTGGGGAGGCAGGAGGGAGGTGGGTTCAGGATGGGGAACACATGTATACCTGTGCAGATTCATGTTGATGTATGGCAAAACCAATACAATATTGTAAAGTAATTAACCTCCAATTAAAATAAATTTATTTTTAAAAAATACAGTACTTTAAACCATTAAAAATAGCACTTTCTAATTTAGGCTTATACATAAGAAAAATATGCAAACCTTTACATATGAACATTTAATATTCTAATTTCAAATTATTTTATGATCTGCTTTGTTGGGAAACAAAATGTGATTTTGAAGGATGTCATTGGAAAATCTAAAAACAAATCTTTGCAGTTTATTGATGTATTAAGAGATCTGTTAAAATCAGTAATTCCTTGAAGTGCAGAGTTTATAACCAGCTCTAAAGTTTGTTCTGGTTTTCACATGGGTGTCTGTCCTGAGCACACAGAGAGACGGTCTGGATTTTCATTTTTATATATACATCATGTTACAGAGAGAAAATATTACTTTATCTTTAGTGTGTTTTTCAATGTCAAATAGGTTTTATAACATCCCAGTTATTTTAGTCAACAGACACCCACCATCTAATAGCTGGTATATATTCTAACTTAAGAACATTGTGCCTTGAGACATATACCTTGTTTTTTTATTGTGTTCAATTCACTGAGCTTATCCTGGAACCAAAGAAACACCAAAGAAACCCTTGCTGGAGTGAATTGCACTAGGAAACACATTTGAAAAACTGCAATAAAAAATAAACCAGCCTGTAAAGATTTGATTGGGCTCCTTATAAAAATACATTATAGAAAGGAGACATTTAATTTCAGTGACATCTAGTTTTAATTTTTAATTTTAATAATGAGCAACATGAGAAATTTATTTCTTCTCTGGAAGAATTAACACCTGGGTAAGAAAAAAGACACATTTCTAAACATGGAATAACTAGAGAACAATGAAAATTATATGTTGCAATTACAAAATAACATAACTCTTAACTAAATATAATGGGACTTTTAATCCAAATATGCATTATCTTTTTCAAAGTAATCACTTTAGACAACCATTCAGATAATGCCAATAACAATCATCATTCAAAACATTCTTTCTTCCTGTTTCCAGATTAGTCAATTATTCTTAATGACAGCATATTTTCCCCAAACCTGATACCAGTTTAATTTACTATGCATATGGATCAATTTGAGAACCAGGAACATTTTTAAGGTATTCATTTCCTTTTCACCTTAAATAAATCAGGTTTAGGAACTGTATGATTTTTTGAGTTCTGGAAAATGTATATACCCTTTTAACACCCCAATCATTTCCTTCATTAAAGGAACATCCCCTCACGCTTCTTTCACATTTACTCCAAGACCCTCATAAGCTATATCTGCTCTGATTTCTATCATAATTGACTAGTTAGGCAGGTTTTCAACTTATGTAAGTGGAATTATACAAGTATGTGGGCTTTCCAGATGGCACTAGTGGTAGTGCCATCAATGCAGGGGACTGAGAGATGTGGGTTTGATCCCTGAGTCACGAAGATCCCCTGGAGGAAGATATGGCAACCCATTCCAGTATTCTTGCCTGGAGAATCCCATGGACAGAGGAGCCTGGAGGTCTACAGTCCATGGGGTCATAAAGAGTCAGACATGACAGAAGTGACTTTGCATGCACACATGCATGCACACACACATAGAATATGTACTCTTATGTCTGACTTCTTATGCTCATTTATTAAGTGTGTTCTGAGAGAATTTGTGTGATTGTATTATTATTTCCTTAAATTTTCAATAGAATTCATCAGTGAACCATGTGAGCAAAAAGTTTTCTTTATGAAAAAGTTTTTGATAACAAATTTCATTTATTTAACTAATCAGATATCCTATTTATTCTTGTGCCAATAGTGACAATTATATTTTTCAAGAGTATATTCATTTTATCTAAGTTGCAGACAAATCCTGCAAATTTAATCTGCAAAGATGGCTTCTTTTAGAAATACTGAAAAAAAATTTCAGTGTGAAATCTAGGAGATGTGTATAAGAGACAGTTTAAGCCTACTCAGATTCTTAACGTATTCAGGAAATTACAGGAAGCTCAGCTCCTCTATAATTTTAGGCTTAACATAATTGCCTTCACCTTTCTTCTCCCTCTGTGAATTTGCACAGCACTCATGGTCAATAAAAGACAACTTGGCATAAAATAATATTTTAGTGTTTAGTATTTGCCTTATAATGAAATTATGTATTCAGCATATGCTGAGCATCTTTAGTGTGTCAGGCCCAGTGATACATATGTGGGATGCAGAGTGTAATAGTACTCTGTTCCTGTCCACAAACAGCTCAAGGCTAGAAGAAATAAAAATAAAATAAAAGCAACTTCTCTTTTCTGCAAAGACTAGAATACACGTATGTATAAGGGGCAGTGCAGCAGAAAAGAACAATAGTCTATCTGGGGGCAGTCAGAAACTCTGAGCCATGTCTTAAAGAACGAGTTGGAGTTCATCTCAAATACCTGATACTTGTGGTTTACATATTAGCTATACATGTTCTCTAATATTAAACTTAAAGCTAAGTATAGTCCAGTTTTTCCTAAATTGTAATTTTTACCACACTGACTTATAAATCTTGAAAATCCCTTTAAAATATTCTTCAATTCATATAATACATGCAAAATTCAGTGATAATCTTTTTTTTACTTAATTTACCTAAGGATTTTTTAAAGTAAATTGTTCTCCTAGTTTTATGTACTGTTTGCGGTATTTCCAGTTTATACATAATTTAATGATATTATAAATTTTAATTCTTTTCATTCTCAGCAATAAGACTTGCAAAATGAAGCATTAGAGGAACTTATAAAGGCAAAACACGTCTGTCAAGAGACAGGCCTAGGTTCAAACACCTATATACACCCAACTAGTAGAGTGACCTAAGGTACAAATTTTATGCTTTCTGCGCCTCTGTTTCATACTTATAAATGCAACAGTTATAAGTTTTGTGAAGACTGAATGAGATTATGGATATAACCCTGATGAATTAGCCTAACACAGTACCTAATACTTCGTGTGCTTTCTAAACTTTGCTGCTCTCAGGATACTCCAAAGCCAACAACATCAACATCTCCTATGAGCTTGAAGGATGTCATGCCCCATCACAGATCTACTGAATCATCATCATCTGCATTTCAACAAATTTCCACATGATCAGTGTGCTCATCCCCGTTTCAGAATCAGTTTCTAAATTACTATTAGTGCTATTCTATTATTATAATAGTATTATTAAAGTTTGTAATCACATTGCTCTGGCTATTTTGAGATACTTTTTGATATTCTCTAAGATGTTCAAGCTGGTTTTAGAAAAGGCAGAGGAACCAGAGATCAAATTGCCAACATCCGCTGGATCATCAAAAAAGTGAGAGAGTTCCAGAAAAACATCTATTTCTGCTTTATTGGCTATGCCAAAGCCTTTGACTGTGTGGATCACAATAAACTGGAAAATTCTGAAAGAGATGCGAATACCAGACCACCTGACCTGCCTCTTGACAAACCTATATGCAGGTCAGGAAGCAACAGTTAGAACTGGACATGGAACAACAGACTGGTTCCAAATAGGAAAAGGAGTATGTCAAGGCTGTATATTGTCACCCTGCTTATTTAACTTCTATGCAGAGTACCTCATGAGAAACGCTGAGCTGGAGAAAGCACAAGTTGAAATCAAGATTGTCGGGAGAAATATCAATAACCTCAGATATGCAGATGACACTACCCTTTAGCAGAAAGTGAAGAGGAACTAAAAAGCCTCTTGATGAAATTAAAAGAGGAGAGTGAAAAAGTAGGCTTAAAGCTCAACATCAGATCATGGCATCTGGTCCCATCACTTCATGGGAAACAGATGGGGAAACAGTGGAAACAGCGTCAGACTTTACTTTTTTTGGGCTCCAAAATCACTGCAGATGGTGACTGCAGCCATGAAATTAAAAGACGGTTACTCCTTGGAAGGAAAGTTATGACCAACCGAGGTAGCATATTTAAAAGCAGACACATTACTTTGCCAACAAAGGTCTGTCTATTCAAGGCTATAGTTTTTCCAGTGGTCATGTATGGATGTGAGAGTTGGACTGTGAAGAAAGCTGAGTGCCAAAGAATTGATGCTTTTGAACTGTGGTGTTGGAGAAGACTCTTGAGAATCACTTGGACTTCAGGGAGATCCAACCAGTCCATTCTAAAGGAGATCAGCCCTGGGTGTTTTTGGAAGGAATGATGTTAAGCTGAAACTCCAGTACTTTGGCCACCTCCTGCGAAGAGTTGACTCTTTGGAAAGGACTCTGATGTTGGGAGGGAGGCAGGAGGAGAAGGGGACGACAGAGGATGAGATGGCTGGATGGCATCACCGACATGATGGATGTGAGTTTGAGTGAACTCCGGGAGTTGGAGATGGACAGGGAGGCCTGGTGTGCTGCAATTCATAGGGTCGCAAAGAGTCAGACACAACTGTGTGGCTGAACTGAAGTAAGGCTGATTATATTAATATTGAAATCTGACAGAAATGTGCATAACATCTGAATGAGGTCACTAGTGTGCGTTTGAAAAAAAAGTATCATTTTTAAATCATTGGTATAATTTGATATGTATGTTCAAAATACATTTAAAGTTTAAAAAATATCCACCCTGTCCCAGAAGGTATATCCTATATATAAACATATATATAATAGAACACAGATATAATACTTGTTTTTACTTAATTAGAAGTAAATAAAAACATACATATAAAGACCTCATTTGCCTGTCCCTTGGTTCATCTAATTTTTTATCTGCACACATACAAATATATCTGAATGTAATTCTTTCAAATGCTTTAAACAGTTCCATCTGGATAGAGGGCCGGATATATTTTTTATTTTCTTCTCCTTACTTTTCTGCATTGCTTGCATGTTTATTAATACAAATAAAGCATTTAAAGTTATTTTCAGAATAAAGTCATTATTCCTGAACACAAATAGAAGTTTTCTTTTCTTTTTTTTTTTTTTAAACACACCTAAATCTAAACCAAAACTCTCTCTGTACACAAATCTCCTTGAAGGAAGAAAGGGGAAGACCTGAGACAAAAAGAGGAAGATGAGAAGATCCTTCTCCTCACTCAATAAAGTAGAACAGTTAATGACAGGAGATAGATTTTGGAGTTATAACTCTTCTGAAGTTATTAGGGAGACGATACTGCCCAGAGCACAGCCAGGGTAGATCCTGACAGGTCTATTTTCATACCAGTGGGGACTAAGTAGTCATCAAGAAGCCAGCTTACCAGCTGTGTAGGAGAGATTCTGCCTGGGTGTGGCTGGCTGGCACCTCAGATCTCATTAATAGAAGAGGGAGAGCTGTCCCCTATACCTGAAGAAGTTAAGTGGCTAATTAAATCCTTCCCTGCTGATGCCAGGAAACAAGCCGGGGGGCTCAGCTTTAACCCCTGTGCACTTTTGTAAGCAGCAACACTGACATGAGCAAGGATCTTGAAATCGCTGCCTAAAGCAAAGAGCATGAGTGAGGTTTATATGCTTAGCAGACTAATTCTTGGAAGATAAGAAAAACTAAAGAAAAGAAACTTGTATTTATGAAACAGACCACTTTCAAAGCATTTAAAAGACTATTTTCTCTTTTAAAAATAATAAAGAATCAAGCTATGTACTTTTAGGAAAAACAGTTATTAAGTATCTGATATATGCCAAGTACTGATGAAAAGTACGGACAATAAATAAATTAAAAAACACTCAGTATCTATTCTCTAGTAGATTATGGTCCAGCAGGAGAGACAGACTTGTAAACTAACAAAACTAACGATCATAGTAATCACAGAGATGTTCACAGTAACAGTATGGAAGGAATATAAGCATAAGGTGATGTCATGGTATCTACCAATCTAATGCCACCTTTTGAGGACAAAATGGAGGGTATATTTGACCTTGATTTAGACTTTCTTTTGAAGGTACCCTTCAATTCCTATTTTTTTTACTGATCCCTCTACCCCCACTTAAGAGTCTCCTGACCCTTATCTGTCCCTTTATCCTAAGGCTGGTTTATATATAAGTGATATGAAAATTCAGATGATTGTACATTAAGAAACTACCATTAGGACAGGCATATTTATCATCCAAGAGTCAATTTCTGGGGATAACCTTCATTTTATAGAGGATCAACTATGAAAGGTTAAATTTTCTATCAACTGATTCCTCATGGATGATTTTCTTTTGTTTGGCAATAAACGTCAACCATGCCAGCTTCCCATTACTGCTTTCAAATAAGGGAAGAATGAATCATTGCCAACTACAGTGAATGATGCCAGCTAAAGAGGGGAACTCTGCTAGAATCGTGGCTAACACAAGACGAGAGTCCAGGAAAAGTCAAGAGAGATTTCCTCTTTCATTCACTATAGCGAGATCTGATTTCTTTATTAAAAGTATTCAATTTCTAGAACTCACATCCTATGCCTTTTTGCAGCTAATTTTCTTTTTGTCCAACCAAAATATACTCAATCATATTATGTGCTACTTCGTCTTATGTAAACTTCTAAAAGATTTGCCTGCCTGTCGCCACATACTTCAGACACTACACTCAAAGCAGTCTTTCTAAAAGCCAAAACTGATTATGGAACATTTTTTAGTAAAATTCCTCCAATACTTTTCATGGCTTTCAGGATGAAAGCTCTGATTTCCCAAGAGCTTAGAGACCTGGCCTGTCTCTATTTCCTGTCTCAAGCATTTTGCTCGCTCACCTGCATCACTTGCTCAAGATGTGCTTTTTCCTAATGTCTCCAAATAGATTGAGCCACCAGATGGTCTAGTATCTTTAAACAAGCTGTTGTCTAGATGCATAGTCCCCTGCTCCAAACCATGCACAAACTGAACTCATGTTTAAGCTCGAACCATACATTCTTTTACTTGAAATTTCTTTTTTGAGTCTTCTCACATGAATGAATTAAATTATACTATATCCTATCACATCATAGGCATACATTTTCATGGTATGCACCACCCTGTATTGCAAGTGTTGATTACTTGTCTTTCTTCCCTGTAAAAGATCTACAGCTTGGCACCTTGCACAAAGCAGGCACGTAACAGGCATTGTATAAATATTTACTAAATTAATGGAGTCTTAGAATATTAAGGTAAACTTTATCTTAAGACATTAGAGACATTCTTTTACTTGAAATTTCTTTTTTGAGTCTTCTCACATGAACGAATTAAATTATACTATATCCTATCACATCATAGGCATACCTTTTCATGGTATGCACCACCCTGTATTGCAAGTGTTGATTACTTGTCTTTCTTCCCTGTAAAAGATATACAGCTTGGCACCTTGCACAAAGCAGGCATGTAACAGGCATTGTATAAATATTTACTAAATTAATGGAGTCTTAGAATATTAAGGTAAACTTTATCTTAAGACATTAGAGATCATCTACTATATCCTTATGTTGTGTTGTCGCTTCAGTTGTGTCTCTTTTGCGACTCCATGGACTGTAGCTTGCCATGCTCCTCTGTCCATGGGATTTTCCAGGGGTTCTTCCTACCCAGTGATTGAACCCACATCTCTTACGTCTCCTGTATTAGCAGGCGGGTTCTTTACCACTGACACCACTTGGGAAGCCCATCCTTATGTTACAGAGGTAGAAATAAGTTTGTTTTTCTAAATGTGATCTGTCAAGTTTTTCTCAAACTTCAAAACTTTTTAATTTTTATTTTCCTCTTCTGAATACTCTAAAGTAGCCCCATTCTCTTCATTGCACATCCCTACATTCCTCTTCATATGTTCTTGCATTTCAATGGAAAAGACGACACAAGTCAATCGCACCATTCTCAGTCTTCTAGGGAAGACTTCCACTTATGTTTAATGCAAATTGATTGCTTGCTTCCCTTGCACATCTCTCTATTGGCAGGACTGCCAATATTTATTTTAGGAGAACAAAAGCTCTTTAAAGGGAAGGAATATAAAAATAACGTGCTGCCAAGAGCTGCATCAGCATCTGGTCACTATGATAATTCTTACAAATTATCTGACTATGCATGCCACTAGTATTTGAAAGACCAAAATGATGCTTTTTAGAACTAAATAGAAAACCTAGAAAGGAACTTCTAAGTAGTTTTCCTCCTATGAAATTCCCAAAATACCAAAGTATGTGGGTGTTAGTCAGGGTCTTCAATGAAACAAACCCCAAAATGGAATTAGCTATGCAAGTGATTTACTGAGGAAAATGCCTATGACAGAAAATGGAAAGGAGGTGGGAAAGTCAAGAGAGCTGACAGAGTATAACAAGGTTCTGATTATGTGAAGAAAAGAGAAGTGAGTTTGGATAGAAGATCTTAAATTGCAGTGCAGCTGGAAGAAAGTGTGGCAAGGACAATGGTAAGTCTTTGAGTCCGAGTCAGGATCATTAAAGCCCCATATCTCCCAGGAACAAACCTGCCTTAGTATTCCTGCTGTGCTTAGTGACTGGTCAGGTATAGCTGGTGGGAAATGAAGCATCAGCTTAAATACAATGATATATTTTAGAGTGTAAGAGCTGGGTCAATTAGAATCCCACAGTATGTTTTACATGGCATGGCTTTCATCATTGGGAAATTTCCTTGATATAACATTAATCAACATATCATCTATATTTGGTAGTTATTTTATCTCCTTGTTACTGAACCAAACTCGGGTCAGTAACAAACTCACCGAATCAAACTCACTTACATGCAGTAAGGCCAAACTACTGACACCAAGCTGGAGTGGATCTGAGACTTGCCTCCCTCCCACTCCTTTGCTTGGTGCCCTGCCATAAACCCTTACTTTGATCCAAACTCCAGCTGTGAGAGTTTGGATTTCTGCACTGCAGGCACAGAAACCTTTTGCTTGGTTACACTTATTACTAAGTTCAAAACTGTGAATTCAAAACCATATGCTAAACATATATATTTTAAAATGTGGCTCATTATTAACTGTTTATACTTCAACAGAAAAGTTAAAAATATCAAACTTTCACTCATTGCTTTTGTCAAACAGAGGATGAATCAGCCCTAATAAGGCCAGCACATTTGTGCATGGATCTGCATGTGTAGATGGTATCCTTTCAAAATATGTATAACCTTTCACATTTCTCTAATAAAACTACATGTGCTTTTATAATGACCTCTGGGTTTTAAGTTATCTGCATACAAATATTGCTGTTATTAATTCAATACAACATAAAGAGATGACAACACTATGAAATCATTTTCTTTGACTGAAAATAAAGGAAACTGTAAAAGAAGAGATATGTTTTTGTTCTATAACTAATCTATGATTTTAAGATTCACTGTTTTTTAAAATTATTTATCCCTAATCCTAATACTTCTGTACTTGTATAGTCCTTGCTAAGTTTGCTTATTCTGTTTCCTTTACCCTTTTAAGGGTAACTGTCACTGTGATTTACTACTGAAAACCTCGCTTACTGCCTTTTTGCCTCACATATCCTTAAGATAATTGCATACCTTCAGTGAGAGCAGATTTCCACCTGATCACTGTGAATTCAAAGATTTCCCATTAACTTGTGTGTCTCCTACTCTTTTATGTGTAGCCTTACTTTGCAATTCTATTTTCATCTATAATGGGAAACACAAACTCTAACAGGCATTTAATTGAAAAACTGAAATGCTTTTAAAATGGTATCATTCTGTTTTGTTACTTTCTTTATTACAAAAATTAGTAGTGCTAAGGTTTTCATTATGAAATCAAATTATAGAGCAAACTTATTCTTTACTAGGAAATTACTCTTACTTTCTAAATCTTAGGCCAAATAATTTTATTAAAGGTTACAAAATAGAAATAACATTTTATTCTATAAAATACATTTGATATCAAATTAACATTTATATATTATTTAATCTTAATAAATAATATTTAATCTTCTTGGAGAAGGAAATGCCAGCCCACTCCAGTATTCCTGCCTGGAGAATCCCATGGACAGAGGAGCCTGGTAGGCTACAGTCCACGGGGTCACAAAGAATCGGACACGACTGAGCAACTTCATTTCACTAATCTTAATAAAACTTTAGAAATAAAAAAATATGTTGTGATTAGAGGACACACTACTCCAAAATACGGCACCTTGGCATACTGAACATTTTAAGTTAAAGGAGCTTGAGAAAATGGCAAAAGCAAGAAGGCCACAGTGCCCTTCTCCAGCCCCTCCTTCTGCCCCTGAGAAAAGTCACAGAACCCTCATGTGAGAAGCTCCTCCATATTCCCTGTCCTCCCTCTTCCCCAGAGGAAGAGGATTCCCCAGGGGCATCCTTATTTTCAAAGACCAAAGAATGTCAAGAAGGACCCTAAGAAACAAGCATTGCTAATTTTCCCCTAGTTCACTACAAAACCCCATACTCCTTAACCTATTGAAGGGGAGCAGAATTTGTCACCCCAACATATGCCACTTTGGCATAGGGAGTATTTTGAGCTAAAGGCAATCAAAACCCTACAGATTCAGGAAAACATGGTATTGTCCCCTCAACTGCCTAAATTTACACAGGAAAGGCATCCGGTGCCGGAAAAAAAGAGCTACTGAGGGGACAACCATTTACCTAAGAAACTTATCTGTGTCACAGGGCAAACTCTGTTCTCCAAATATCCTCACACAACTTCTTGTGAATGGCTTTCCTTTCCTCTGTACCCTTAACTCATATGTTATATAAGCCTCGATTACTTGGATGTCCTAGAACTTCATCTTTTTATAATATCCCCATACATACAAAATTTAGTTTCTTCCTCCTAAGGTGTGAGTGAGCGAGTGAGTGAGGTCGCTCAGTCGTGTCCGACTCTGCAACCCCATGGGCTGTAGCCTACCAGGCTGCTCCCTCCATGGGATTCTCCAGGCAAGAGTACTGGAGTGTGGTGCCATTTCCTTCTCCAGGGGATCTTCCCAACCCAGGGATCGAACCTGGGTCCCCCACATTCCAGGCAGATGCTTTAACCTCTGAGCCACCAGGGAAGCTCATATCAATTTAATTAGTAAACCAGCCAAATAACTTAGAAAAGAAGAAGGGAAAAGTTTCCTACCCACAAACTAAAATATTCTTCCATACTGTGCACTCATGCTTTAAAACCTGGCATAAAATACACAGGCCTGTTTCCTTGTGTCTTCATTTCTTTCTGAAAAGCTCCCATATCATGTAAAGGTGAAAGGTAAAGTGTTAACTGCTCAGTTGTGTCCAACTGTTTGTGACCCCATTGACTGTAGCCTACCAGGCCCTCCGTCCATGGAATTCTGTATACGTAAAACTTCTCTTAAATAAATTTGTGTTTTTTCTCCTGTTAATATATCTCTGACAGATTAATTTTCAGACCTAGTCAGGAACCCTAGGAAGGTTAAGGAAAACTTTTTCATCCCCTACAAACACCTCGAAAACATTTAAAGATAATTTTTTAAAGAAAATACCACTTTTTTAAAGTATTTTGTTTTTTACATGAATTTTTAAAGTGAAAATTTGCTCCTCTCTTTGTGATGCCACACACTTTATGGACAACATGAAACTATTTTTGATATACTAAAAATTTATTAACAAAGTCTGTGATATTTTAATACAAATTTCATTAAAAACATTTGGGTTAAAGACTTGTTCAATACTAAAAAAACTATGAGTCCTTCAACTCACAACTTATTCATATGGTGAATGAAGAGATGGATATGTTCATGATCATTAGCCACTTATCAAAAAAATTTAGTATAAAAAAGAAGTCTCATTTAGCTTGTATGTCATTACTTTATATGAACAGCTTCCTCTTGACTATGTTATCTGACAAAATCTGTTATTTCCATAATAAAAAAACTCAAATAATCTATACATTTTACTGATTTAAGTTGTTATTTCCTGATATGTTGTATATACAGGACTCTAAAATCTCAGGATGTGGTACCAAGAGAATCCTTGATGTGTGCACAGAAATAACTGGCCAAAGATGCTCAAGCAGCCGTTAAATTGACAAGTGAAGAACTTGTCAAGAGCTCCTGAAGAGACAAGTAGAAGAGAAACTATGAGAACATATTAGCAAGAAGAGTTCACATAGTGTAACCTGGCTGTGAAGAACTGCAAAGCAAGAGGCTTAGGCAGACTGACTATCTGAACAAATACAGTGATTAACTTGAACACAAAAAGTCTGCGTTTGAGGCAGTGATATTCTGAGCCACTGTGAATCTGACTCAAGACGCTGTTGTTCAGTCGCTAATTCATGTCCGACTCCCATGCACTGTAGCCCACCAGGATCCTGTGTCCTCCACTATCTCCCAGAAGTTGTTCGAAATTCATGTCTGCTGAGTTGGTGATACTATGTAACTAACTCATCTTTAGTTTTTCCCGGCCTCAGGGTCTCTTCGAATGAGTCAGCTCTTTGCATCAGGCAGTCAAAGTATTACACCTTAGGCAGACTGACTGTCTGAACAAATAAGTTGATTCACTTTAAAACAAGAAGTTTGTCTCTGAGGAAGTGATGCTCTGAGCCACTGTGAATCTGACTCAAGACATGAACAATACATACCAATGCTTAATCAATGTGTTCTGAACAAGTCAATCAGCCAGTGAAGAGCAGTAGCAGAATCACATCCAACGATACACACACAACTAATTCACGCAGTTTGGTAGTCATACAAAAAATCAAAAAAGCACATTTAAGTAGTCATATACAAGTACAGATTGACTACAATGTGTTGCCAATATAGGAGATTTAATGAATTTACACCACTTTTATTGGATGAGACCTAAAGCACCACTCTACAGCAGAGCAGTAAAAACAAAGAGAAAATCCTATCTTTAGGAATATATTTCATTTAAAGCAGCATAGCCAAAATATTCAAGGCAAATTGGAAGTGGTCAAACAGGAGATGGCAAGAGTGAACGTCGACATTCTAGGAATCAGCGAACTAAAATGGACTGGAATGGGTGAATTTAACTCAGATGACCATTATCTCTACTACTGCAGACAGGAATCCCTCAGAAGAAATGGCATAGCCATCACGGTCAACAAAAGAGTCCAAAATGCAGTACTTGGAGGCAATTTCAAAAATGACAGAATGATCTCTGTTCATTTCCAAGGCAAAACAATCAATATCACAGTAATCCAAGTCTATGCCCCAACCAGTACTGCTGAAGAAGCTTATGTTGAATGGTTCTATGAAGACATACAAGACCTTTTAGAACTAACACCCAAAAAATACGTCCTTTTCATTATAGGGGACTGGAATGCAAAAGTAGGAAGTCAAGATACACCTGGAGTAACAGGCAAATGTGGCCTTGGAATACGGAAGGAAGTAAGGCAAAGGCTAATAGAGTTTTGCAAAGAGAGGGCACTGGTCATAGCAAACACCCTCTTCCAACAATACAAGAGAAGATTCTACACATGGACATCACTAGATGGTCTACACCAAAATCAGATTGATTATATTCTTTGCAGCCAAAGATGGAGAAGCTCTATACAGTCAGCAAAAACAAGACCAGGAGCTGACTGTGGCTCAGATCATGAAAAAAGCAAAGGAGAAAAGGAAAGATATAAGCACCTGAATGCAGAGTTCCAAAGAATAGCAAGAAGAGATAAGAAAGCATTCCTCAGTGATCAATGCAAAAAAATAGAGGAAAACAACAAAATGAGAAAGACTAGAGATCGCTTCAACAAAATTAGAGATATCAAGGGAACATCTGATGCAAAGATGGGCTCGATAAAGGACAGAAATTGTATGGATCTAACAGAAGCAGAAACTATTAAGAAGAGGTGACAAGAATACAAAAAAGAACTGAACAAAAAAGATCTTCATGACCAAGATAATCGCGATGGTGTGATCACTCACCTAGAGCCAGACATCCTGGAATGTGAAGTCAAGTGGGCCTTAGAAAGCATCACTATGAATAAAGCTAGTGGAAGTGATGGAATTCAAGTTAAGCTATTTCAAATCCTGAAAGATGATGCAGTGAAAGTGCTGCACTCAATATGACAGCAAATTTGGAAAACTCAGCAGGGGCCACAGGACTGGAAAAGGTCAGTTTTCATTCCAATCCCAAAGAAAGGCAATGCCAAAGAATGCTCAAACTGCCACACAATTGCACACTAGTAAAGTAATGCTCAAAATTCTCCAAGCCAGGCTTCAGCAATACATGAACTGTGAACTTCCAGATATTCAAGCTGGTTTTAAAAAAGGCAGAGGAACCAGAGATCAAATTGCCAACATCCCCTGGATCATGGAAAAAGCAAGAGAGTTCCAGGAAAACATCTATTTCTGCTTTATTGACTATGCCAAAGCCTTTGACTCTGTGGATCACAATAAACTGTGGAAAATTCTGAAAGAGATGGGAATACCAAACCACCTGACCTGCCTCTTGACAAACCTATATGCAGGTCAGGAAGCAACAGTTAGAACTGGACATGGAACAACAGACGGGTTTCAAATAGGAAAAAGAGTATGTCAAGGCTGTATTTTGTCACCCTACTTATTTAACTTTGCAGAGTACATCATGAGAGATGCTGGACTAGAAGTAACACAAACTGGAATCAAGATTGCCAGGGGAAATATCAATAACCTCAGATATGCAGATGACACCACCCTTATGGCAGAAAGTGAAGAGAAACTAAAAAGCCTTTTGATGAAAGTGAAAGAGGAGAGTGAAAAAGTTGGCTTAAAGCTCAATATTCAGAAAACGAAGATCATGGCATCTGGTCCCATCACTTCATGGGAAATAGATGGGGAAACAGTGGAAACAGTGTCAGACTTTATTTTTTTGGGCTCCAAAATCACTGCAGATGGTGATTGCAGCCATGAAATTAAAAGATGCATACTCCTTGGAAGGAAAGTTATGATGAACCTAGATAGCATATTGAAAAGCACTGACATTACTTTGCCAACAAAGGTCCGTCTAGTCAAGGCTATCTTTTTTTCCAGTGGTCATGTATGGATGTGAGAGTTGGACTGTGAAGAAAGCTGAGCGCCAAAGAATTGATGCTTTTGAACTGTGGTGTTGGAGAAGACTCTTGAGAGTCCCTTGGACTGCAAGGTGATCCAACCAGTCCATTCTAAAGGACATCAGTCCTGGGTGTTCTTTAGAAGGAATGATGCTAAAGCTGAAACTCCAGTACTTTGGCCACCTCATGCGAAGAGTTGACTCATTTTAAAAGACTCTGATGTTTGGAGGGATTGGGGGCAGAGGAGAAGGGGACAACAGGATGAGATGGCTGGATGGCATCACCGACTCGATGGACGTGAGTTTGATTGAACTCTGGGATTTGCTGATTGACAGGGAGGCCTGGCGTGCTGCAATACATTGGGTCGCAAAGAGTCGGACACGACTGAGCAACTGAACTGAACTGAAACCAAACTATTATGTACATATATAAGGAAAAGACCCTGATGCTGGGAGGGATTGAGGGTATGTGGAGAAGGGGACAACAGAGGATGAGATGGCTGGATGGCATCACTGACTCAGTGGACATGAGTTTGGGTAAACTCCAGGAGTTGGTGATGGACAGGGAGGCCTGGTGTGCTGTGATTCATGGGGTCACAAAGAGTCAGACAAGACTGAGTGACTGAACTGATCTATTGTGATCAGTTACTTTTTTGTGATCTATTACTTTTTTTTATACTAAGTATTTGAACCTTGACATATATATTTTTTTTCCTTTTTAGCATATCTAGTTTGGATTCACCACCTTGAAATTGCTGCACTGGACTGCAAAGGTATAGAGATTCTTATAGAAGTGATCTTATAGAAATGTTTCTTAGAAATTGTGTTCCTCACACAAAGTTTACATTAACTTGCTAGCACAATAGCCTCTACTCAGTTTTACAAAACTTGTTTAGAAGTCTGATAACATTAGGAAAAAAATTTTTTTTTGGCTAAAATGGGACAGGCATAATTCCAGGGGTGTGAAATTAAGTAGTATATTTGTTTTTAATAATTGGAATTCTTCACAGACTCTTATAATTCCAAAAGGAAGACTAATAGTTTAACCTTACATACGGAAGGCTGGCTCTAGGCTAATAAGCTAAAAGCGGCAAGAGTAGGAAAAAACGTTGCTTTTGTATTTGGGCATTCATCAAAATATAACTCCGTTAACATGCATGGTTCCAAAAAGTATACATACATGTGTGAGTGTACATGGAACACATCTAATTTTTTTTTTCTATTTAGTATATTTTTGTTAAATATTCTCTTTAGGTTTGTATTCTCTGTACTTATACATTTCTAAATAAGCTAAGTTTTCTTGTTTGGTATAATTTCTACCACTCAGAAAGATAGCAAACAATATAATTTTGCTCCTTGAACTGTAGCTTTCATTTTATCCTGGCTCTTTGTCTTCCTCAATCTTCTCCCTGGTATCCTCTGAAACTCCATCTACTTCTGTATACATGCTTAAGTCTCCACCAGCTAAAACACAAAGGACCTTCTCAATTAGATGAGTCTTATCTTCCCATTGTTAAGACACCTTTCCTGAAAGCTGCTTTTACTGGGTATGCCAACTCTTCACTCTTCATCCCAGTCCAGTCTCGCTTCATTGTTTCTGTCTTCACTGTCGTTGCTAAAGGCCCTGCTGAAGTTCTAGTTGATAACTGATCTCCTTACAGGGTGAACTAATACTAATGCCCTGGGCCTCCCCCTTGGTGTCACTGACCTCTTCCTTCCAATCGTCCTTTACTCTCTAACCAGGATCATCTATTTTCAGGGCTTTACTTATCATCTCTATACTGCTGACTTGCTAAAACATGTCCAGACTCGACCTCTGTTCTAAACACCAAACATGTTAAGCTCTATCTAGATTTCCTACATCTATGTAAATATGTCCAGTGTGCAAATAATAATATGAGAAATTGCTGATAATTACTAAGGGCCATCATGTCTTCCAGCAACCTTGATTCCAGTTTGTGCTTCATCCAGTCCCGCATGTCACATTATGTAAACTGCATATAAGTTAAATAAGCAGGGTGACAAAATACAGTCTTGATGTACTCCCTTCTCAATTTGGAACCAGTCCATTGTTCCATGTCCAGATCTAACTGTTGTTTCTTGACCTGCAAACAGTTTTCTCAGGAGGCAGGTAGGGTGGTCTGGTATTCCCATCTCTTGAAGAATTTTCCAGTTTGTTGTTTTCCACACAGCCAAAGTCAATAAAGCAGAAATAGATGTTCTTCTGAAACTCTGTCTTTTTGATGATCCAGTGGATGTTGGCAATTTGATATGTGGTTCCTCTGCCTTTTTTAAATCCAACTTGAACATCTGGAAGTTCTCGGTTCATATACTGTTGGAGCCTTGCTTGGAGAATTTTGAGCATTAACTTCCCAGCTTGTGAAATGAGTGTGTGTGTGTGTGCCTGTTTGAACATTCTTTGCCATTGTCTTTCTTTGGGATTGGAATGAAAACTGACCTTTTCCAGTCCTGAGACCACTGCTGAGTTTTCCAAATTTGCTGGCATACTGATTGTAGCACTTTCACAGCATCATCTTTTAGGATTTGAAATAGCTCAACTGGAATTACATTAATTCTACTAGCTTTGTTCATAGTGATGCTTCCTAAGGCCCACTTGACTTTGCATTCCAGGATGTTTGGCTCTAGGTGAGTGACCACACTATCGTGGTTAACTGGGTCATTAAGATCTTTTTGTATTCTTCTTTGAATATAGATCTTCTGTGTATTCTTGCCACCTCTTCTTAATATCTTTTGCTTCTGCTGAGGCAGGCCAAGTTCTTTACCACTGAGCCACCAGGGAAGCCCAGGTTCTTTATATGGATTATTTTCATTAGTTCATATAGCAATTCTATGATGGAAATATAATCCCTATTTTACACATGTAGAAATATTCATGTGTTAACTGACTTGTATCACTAGTATATTCTACAGAGCTCATAAGCTTTGAAATCAGGAACTATGATACTATGGCTATATATACTTTTTCTAATTTTAGAGAATTTCAGTTAAAGGCTTTCATTAATAAGAACTCAACCTACTCTCATTATTAATCTTTTGAACTACTAAAGTGTACCTTAAATTAAGCGGTAGACTATACAATTACTCAGAACACACATCCCAAAGCCAAACTCTCTGAATCCAAACCTTGGCTCTGATGCCGTTAAACAGTATAACCTTGAGCAAGTTACTCATTATTTGTGGGCCTTGTTTTTCTCCCTGGGAGAAAGTGCATAAAAACAGCATATAAATATAGAGTTTTATCCATATACAAAAATTTTGTACATAGTATATCTCAATAAATATTAGACATTGTTAACACTATTAGTTATATCTTTAAGCATCTCCAAATTCCTAGAGTTACAAAATAATGTTTCTCCAATATCTTCTGCTACATAATTTCTCGGGCTCCATCTGTACAGAGCTGTACACTGGCTGTTATGTTAGTTTCTTTTCATCCATCATTCCTGTGCTAAATATCCCTGCTTGTTTAAGTCCTCTACCAGAGTTCATCTGCAGGCTACTAACTGAACAATGAAAATATCTGTCAGTTTACCACAAATATATCTATCTGTAGGCTAATAATATCAAAGCTGTATATTGTCACACTGATTATTTAACTTCTATGCAAGAGTACATCATGCAAAATGCCAGGCCAGATGAATCAAAAGCTGGAATCAAGACTGCTGGGAGAAATACCAATAACCTCAGATATGCAGATGTTACCACTCTAAGGGCAGAAAGCCAAGAGGAACTAACAAGCCTTTTGATGAGGGTAAAAGAGGAGACTGAAAAATATGGCTTAAAACTCAATATTCAAAAAACTAAGATATGGCAACTGGTCAAAGCACTTCATGGCAAATAGAGATGGGGAAAAAGTGGAACAACAATGACAAATTTTATTTTCTTAGGCTCCAAAATCCCTGCAGATGGTTAATTACAGCCATGAAATTACAAGACACTTGCTCTTTGGAAGAAGTTACAGCAAACCTAGACAGCATATTAAAAAACAGAGACATTACTTTGCCAACAAAGATCTGTATCATCAGTTATGTTTTCCAGTAGTCATGTATAGATGTGAGGGTTGGATCACAAAGAAGGCTGAGCACCAAAGAACTGATGCTTTTGAACTGTGGTGTTGGAGACAACTCTTGAGAGTACCTTGGACTACAAGGAGATCAAACCAGTCCATCCTACAGGAAATAAATCCTGAATATTCATTTGAAGGACTGATGCTTAAGCTGAAGCTCCAATACTTTGGCCACATGATGTGAAAAGCTGACTCATTAGAAAAGCCCCTGATGCTGGGAAACACTGAAGGCAGGAGGAGAAGGGACGACAGAGGACGAGATGGTTTGATGGCATCACTGACTCAGTGGACATGAGTTTGAGCAAGCTCCAGGAAGTGATGAAGGACAGGGAAGGCTGACATGAGGCAGCCCACAGGGTTGCAAATAGTCAGACATGAATGAGTGATTGAACAACACTTTGCTGACAAAGGTCCATATAGCCAAAGCTATAGTTTTTCCAGAGTTCATGTACGGATCATGTGAGAGTTGGACCATAAGGAAGACTGAATGCCAAAGAAGTGATGCTTTTGAATTGTGTTGCTGCAGAAGACTCTTGAGAGTCACCTGGACATCAAGGAGATTAAACAAGTGAATCCTAAAGGAAATCGACCTTGAATATTCATTGGAAGTGCTAATGCTGAAGCTGAGGCTCTAATACTTTGGCCATCTGATGCAAAGAGCCAGCTTACTGGAATAATCCTTGATGCTGGGAAAGACTGATGGCAGGAGGAGAAAGAGACAACAGAGGATGTGATAAGTAAATGGCATCACTAACTCAATAGACATGAATTTGAGCAACCTCTGTGAGATAGTGAAGGACATTAAAAGCCTGGTGTGCTGCTGTCCATGGAGTCACAAAGGCAGACATGACTTCACAACTGAACAACAAAAATTAACAATAACTGTATGGTCAATATATTTGTTGACCTGGAAGTACCTGGTACATCCCTATCCCTGGTCCCAGGTAGGCTGTTATACATAAAAGACTGAAACAAATGTTGGTTCTCATATGCTAACCAATTTATAGTCCCCTTTGAATTTTCTACATCATATTATTTTGTCTGTTTCTCTGTAATGCTGTTGTATGGAACCCTTTAGATTTAATTAGATATGCTGAAACATCATCATAGTCTGAATCTGGGTCATGTTCTCATTTTCAGAAAGATCATTTACTTCAAAATTGTCATGAAGTTTCTTCCTACTATTGAATAACTCCAATAGTTTCCAAAATTCTCCAACTGAGGCCAATTTAATCAGAAATCATTGATTTTAATTACTGAATCTGCCTGCAGTTTACGAGTTCAGAAAGATTCTGTCACCTTTTAAAGTTAAATTCAGCTGAAAGTTTGCCTCATTATCCATGCCTGCAATCTCTTCTTTCCATTTATGAAGACTGTGGTTTTCCTTTTTTTCTATGTGGAATACTCCTTATTTTTCTGTATCTCGCCCAAGAGCCTGCAATGGATCAGACTATTAAAAGCTGCAAGAGAAGAAAGCCAAGGTCAATCCAAGTACCACCCTTACCTTTGTGGGCCCATATCCCACAAAGTTTCTCCTCTTTGCAGACTCATTTGGGCTGGATCAGATTTTCATTTCCACTGCTGCTAATATAGGTTCCCTGATACTGCCCACAACTCCCTGTTCCTAGAGGCATATTTCATGGATATTTGTTTTTAAAGAATGAAAACAATTTTTCAGTGCAATGATATTCAGATACTGGAAAAAAACGTAGATATTCACAGCCTTCGCCCCTCCCCCCAGTCATCAAAGGAGAATTTATTTGTTATCAGATATTAGATCACAATTTATTTGTTATCAGATCGCAGTTGTACAGGATGGGCAATGGACAATGACTGACTGAATTGTTCCCAGATTATATAAACTAATTTCTAATTTACACAAAGCTACTTAAAAATAAAATCATCAAAACTGGGAATGGACTTATGACAATGGAGAAGGGAAATGCAGAGAGGCTGTTGGAGGGAATGGCCATAATGGAGACTAGAATGATAGCAATACTGTATGAGGAACTGAAAGAGATGAGTAGAGGCATTTTAATCTGCACCCTGTGGTATACCCTATTGCCACCTCTTCAAAAGCCCTCCCTAAACATATAGTACTTTGAAGAGCTTTTTGTGTTAGGATTTTTTCCTTTTGAGGGTTTTAAAGCTATCTGAGGACGAATCTTCATATGAAAACAGAGGCCCAGCTTTATTTTGTTTACATATTTTTAACACCAAGAAAATGCTAAAATGCATTTAATGAAAAATAATGTATTATTTAAGCCCTTTTCTCTCCACTATAGATCTATGAAAAAAAATTTTTGCATTGCTTCTCTATAATGAAAAAAATCATTTCCTATATCAAGCTCATATTTTTCCTCCCTGTCTGTTACTAATTGAATCTTCTATCATATTATCTTAATACCAATGATTGATCTGATTATAAGCCAGTTAATTATTAATCAGATCATAACCATGTTTCCAGTTATGATAGCTTTAGTGTCATTTGGTTTTCAGTATTGAGTTATGTGAACTTTGTATTTTCTTTGTAAATCTAGATTTTTTTTTAATAAAGAATTTTCTCAGTAATTTACTATTGTGCATTCACACACACATACACAAGTCTGGACACATTTTTTTGGGGGCCCCATGTCACACAGCTTGCTAGATCAATGAGAAAGCAAACTTGTGACCCCTGTGGTAGTACTCGGAGTACCAGCCACTGGACTGCAAGGGAATTCCTAAGATTAGAAAAATTTCTTAACCTAAAATATTTTCACTGATTTCATTTTTCTTCAAAACTACTGTATTGTGATTGTCTGATCTTTTAGTCCAACAAAAACCACACCTCAAACTAACACAATCCTTAACAAACCTTTGATTAGTACTCCTCCTGTTTCATCATAGCCAAAGCTTAGTACTCCAGTAGTTAACCAAGGAGTACTAAGAAATGTGTTTGTGTTGTTGTTTTATTGCAGTTAATCAAATAAAACTACTTATTTCCCAATCAAGAGATTAACTACAGCCATACATACCCATATTTACTAGTGTAAAATTTAAACCAAACTTTTTCTCTCTTACACTACCATTCCAGTGTTAAATTTTAATATTTTAAAATAAATTCAAATCAGTAAATGGAAAATATAAACAAAAAATATATCTCACTATGACTTGCATTTGAATTACATATTGAGCTTAGGCTCACAATTTACAAACTGACTTCTACAGTTAGATTAATTTATGAGCAATTACTACAATCACAAATTGCATTCATATAAATGATAATGATCTTTCTGGAATTATATGCAACCTTGACCCATCACATACGTACATAAGAAAGCTTGGGATACGCAGAATCCCTTAATGAGAAAATAAAATAAGCACTTTGGAACCCGTACATATGACATTATTATTAATGAGAGGAGATAAAACATATAGAAATGCTAATAGAAACATTAATAGAGAGACTGGAAACTCAGAATACATATTGTAAATAGGATGTTACAAGAAAGTCAATAATATTGGCAGCAAGAAGCTTCTAACACTTTTAATAAGAATGTGGAAAGTGTATTTGAATTACACTTGATAATAATGAATGGGCAGAAAAAGGACTGCAGAGATTGTCAGAGTAGAAAATCTATTGGTCATTCAGGCCCATAAATGACTAAATGGAATTATTTATCATATCCTGAGAATATTTAGCTCTGGGAACTAACCTGAAATAAGGTGTAGTATTAATTTTAAATTTGTTAAATTTAAGGAATTTAACACTAAGGAAGCAATCTCTACCAGCAGCATCACAGAACATAACAGGAGCAGTAAAGTAAATTTCTCTACTAAACAATGGTTCGGGCTTTCTTTGAAATAATAATCTACACTAGTTTCTATGACAATGAAGGACAAGAAAGTCTAACAATAATTTATTTATAGGGACTACATATATGCCTAATAAATAAAATCCTACCAGTTTTCCTAGCATTATGTATTCAATTGTTAAATCGTCGCCTTACTCATATAATTAAAATGACCACTGTAAGTGTCATATCTATAAATTAAAGAGAAAGAAAACAGAAAAGTAGGAAAGGGGGAAGGAAGGAAGGTAGGGTGGGAGTCAAGGAGGGTTGGGGGAACAGAGGGGCCATTTCTCCAAAATACTATCATAAATGGATATTAGTTCTAGTCCCATATCCCATCAGTTCAAAGACTGATGGATTTGAATACATAACATCTCTCATTCCCATGCTTCATGTGTGTGTGTGTGTGTGGGCGCGCGCATGCACGCGCACACGTGTGTCTGGCAAATTGTACATAATAGCACATGGACCAACATATTTGATGTGTATAAGTTATTTGCTAATTAAACACTGCATTATAAAAGTACTCGTGAAGGAGAAGTACTTGGAAGAAATTTTCCACAGTCCTCATATCCATTAGTCAGTTCACTCTTTTTTTTTTTTTAATTTAACTTTTATGTTCTTTTAACACCAAGAACATTTTCTTACAAAACAGAGACTCACAGACTTAGAACACGAACCCATGGTTGTCAGCGAGGAAGGGACAGTTAAGGACTTTGGGAAGGTCATGCACACACTGCTATATTTAAAATGGAAATCAATAAAAATGTATTATATAACAATATACCTATTGTATAGGCAATATAGTGTTGATTATTACTTGTATGCATATGGAACTCTGCTCAACGATTAGTACAATTCACTCATATAAAGGAAACCTAAACCAATAATGGAAAGTGAAAAGATTCAGTTAACTCCTAGGGAATAGGAGGCTATTGTTTTTTAAATAAACTTATTTAAGCTAGAAATTAAAAAGCATAAGAAACTATTTTTAAAAATTCACTGAATAGAAATTTGCAGTAGACTACATTTGGGACAGGGCTGTATTAATCTTGGAAAACACAGTGTTAAGGAGGGAGAGAGAGAGACAGGGACTTTTTTGCCAGACTAATCTGCTCATGACAGACGGGGTCATGGTGGAGAGTTCTGACAAAACGTGGTCCACTAGAGAAGGGAATGGCAAACCACATCAGTATTCTTGCCTTGAGAACCCTATGAACAGTATGAAAAGGAAAAATAAATTGACGCTGAAAGATAAACTAGACACTGAAAGATAAACTCCCCAGGTTGGTAGGTCCCCAATATGCTACTGGAGAAGAGTAGAGAAATAACTCCAGAAAGAATGAAGAGATGGAGCCAAAGTGAAAACAACACCCAGTTGTGGATGTGACGGGTGATAGAAGTAAAGTCTGATGCTATAAAAAACAACATTGCATATGAACCTGGAAGACTAGGTCCATGAATCAAAGTAAATTGGAAGTAGTCAAACAGGAGATGGCAAGAGTGAACATCGATATTTTATGAATCAGCTAAAATGGACTGGAATGTGTGAATTTAATTCAGATGAGCATTATATCTATTACTGTGGGCAAGAATCCCTTAGAAGAAATGAAGTAGCCCTCAGAGTCAACAAAAGAGTGCAAAATGCAATACTTGGGTAAATTTCAAAAAAAAGGCAAGCCATTCAACATCACAGTAATCCAAGTCTATGTACCAACCACTAATCCTGAAGAAGCTGAAGTTGAACAGTTCTATGAAGACCTACAAATGTTTCTAGAACTAACACCCAAAAAAGATAGCCTTTTCACCATAGGGGACTGGATTGCAAAAGTAGGAAGTCAAGAAATACCTGGAGTAACAGGTAAATTTGGCCCTTGAGTACGAAATGAAGCAGGGCAAAGGATAGCAGAGTTTTGCCAAGAAAACGCACTGGTCGTAGCAAACATCCTCTTCCAGCAACACATGGACAACACCAGAAGGTCAATACCAAAATCAGTTTGATTATATTGTTTGCAGCCAAAGATGGAGAAACTCTATAGAGTCAGCAAAAACAAGACTGGGAGCTGACTGTGGTTCAGATCATGAACCCGTTATTGCAAAATTCAGACTTAATTGAACAAAGTAGGGAAAACCACTAGACCATTCAGGTATGACCTAAATCAAATCCCTTATGATTATACAGTGGAAGCAACAAACAGATTCAAGGGATTAGATCTGACAGAGTGTCTGAAGAACTGTGGATGAAGGTTTGTGACATTATACAGGAGGCAGTGATGAAGACCAACCCCAAGATAAAGAAATGCAAAAAGGCAAAATGCATGTCTCAGGAGGCCTTATAAATAGCTGTGAAAAGAGAAGTGAAAGGCAAAGGAGAAAAGAAAACATATACCCATTTGAATACAGAGTTTCAAAGAATAGCATGGAGAGATAAGAAAGCCTTCCTCAGTGATTAATGCAAAGAAATAGAGAATAAAAAATAGAATAGAAAAGACTAGAGATCTCTTCAAGAAAATTAGAGATACCAAGGGAACTTTTCATGCAAAGATGGGCACAATAAAGAACAGAAATGGTATGGACCTAACAGAAGCAGAAGATATTAAGAAGAGGTGGCAAGAATACACAGAGCAACTATACAAAAAAGATCTTAAGATCCAGACAACAACGATGGTATGATCACTCGCCTAGAGTCAGACATCTTGGAATGTGAAGTCAAGTGGGACATAGCAAGCATCACTATGAACAATGCTAGAGGAACTGATGGAATTTCATCTGAGCTCTTTCAAATCCTGTGAAAGTGCTGCACTCAGTATGCCAGCAAATTTGGAAAACTCAGCAGTGGCTACAGAAATGGAAAAGGTCGGCTTTTCATTTCAATCATAAAGAAAGGCAATGCCAAAGAATATTCAAACTACTGCACAATTGCACACAGCACACACACTAGCAAAGTAATGCTCAAAATTCTCCAAACCAGGCTTCAATAGTATGTCAACCAAAGCTTCCAGATGTCTAAGTTGGATTTAGAAAAGGTAGAGGAACTACAGATCAAATGCCAACATCCACTGTATCATCAAAAAAGCAAGAGAATTCTAGGAAAAAAGAAAATCTGCTTCTGCTTTATTGACCAAGTCAAAGCCTTTGACTGTGTGGAAAAATTCTTCAAGAGGTGGGAATACCAGACCACCTGACCTGCCTCCTGAGAAATCTGCATGCAGGTCAAGAAGCAAGTTAGAACTAGACATAGAACAATGGACTGGTCCCAAATTGGGGAACGAGTACATCAAGGCTGAATATTGTTGTCACCCTGCTTATTTAACTTGTGTGCAGAGTACATCACGCAAAATGCCTAATTGGATGAAGCACAAGCTGGAATCAAGACTGCTGGGAGAATATCAATAATCTCATATATGCAGATGACACCACCCATATGACAGAAAGCAAAGAAAAACTAAAGAGCCTCTTGATGAAAGTGAAAGAGGAGAGTGAAGAAGCTGGCTTATAACTCAACATTCAAAAAACTAAGATCATGGAATATGGCCCCATCACTTAATGGTAAATAGATGAGGAAACAATGGGAATAGTGACATACTTTATTTTTCTGGGCTCCAAAATCATTGCAGATGGTGACTGCAGACATGAAATTAAGAGACATGAGGTTCCTTGGAAGAAAAGCTATGACCAACCTAGACAGCATATTAAAAAGCAGAGATGTTACTTTCCTGATAAAGGTCCACCCACTCAAAGCTATTGTTTTTCCAGTAATCATGTACAGATGTAAGAGTTGTACTTATGCTTTAGAATTGTGGTGTTGGAGAAGACTCCTGAGAGTCTCTTGGACTGCAAGATCAATCCAGTCCACCCTAAAGGAAATCACTGGAAGGACTGATAGTGAAGCTGAAACTCCAATACTTTGACTACCTGATGAGAAGCACTGACTCATTAGAAAAACCCTCCTGACATTGGGAAAGATTGAAGGCAGGAGGAGAAAGGGACAACGGAGGATGAGTCAGTTGGATGGCATCAACAACTCGACTGATATGAGTTTGAGCAACCTCTGGGAGTTTCTGAAGAACAGGGAAGCCTGGCATGCTGCAGTCCATGGGGTTGCAAAGAGTCCAACACAACTGAACAACTGAACTGAACTGAATCTGCTCAAGTTCACTACAGACCCCACAGCACTCTATCATAACACCGGGTAATCTGAGCTTTAACATTTCTCATTTCTAAAAGAAATTTGAGTCAGTAATCCTTGCAGATCATGAAGACATAATTTGATGGAATGGAGAATAGCCTAGAAGGAATTTCTAGAGTTTGGCAATAAATGGACAATCAGGGAAATACCTTTTGAAAGCCATACACTGATGAATGCATTTATTCATATTTTATTTCTTGTGGAAACCTGAAGAGCTGTTTTCTGTAATTTCTGTGAGTTCAGTAATTCAATTTGGTTGGAAAACAACAACAAAAAATTACTTGTCTGTTTTCCTAAAAAGTGTGTGTGTGAATAATATATATAAAATGCCCACCATTAGTTGCCTCTTCTCCCCACTCTACATTCAATCCTAATCATTTAAACCTGTCTAAAGACTCTGATCTCATTATCTGTCTGAGCTATGTGGCACCTTGTCCATTCATTCCTCTTTTTTGCCTTCCTGTCTGCTCTGATGACTGGAAGAGTGCCAATCTTTGACGAATGACAGTGAAGAGAATTTATGCAGATAAAGCAAACTGGACAAGTGGGAGAATTAGGCAGAGTGGGACACATCAGCAGACTGGGGAAGAGCTGTGATAAGAGAAGCCAGCTCAAAGAAGATGCTCACAAGGCAGAGCTGTGTAATGGAAGGAACTGAGTCTTCAGAAGTAAAGATCTCTGAAACTGACCCCTAGCACAAAACACCCTATGTATGTGACTGAGCTATTTAAATCTCCAACTTGTAGCTTCCTCATCTCTAAAACTGAGAAAATATTTTAATTTGCAACCTAAGGAGCTAATTTAAGAGTGCTTTTGTTATGCAGTAATAGATTATAGTGTTGAGAATATACATTATTTGTATGCATATGGCTCTCACATTTACCTCCCTATTTAGACCTCTTCTCTAAATGTTAGACTTGAATATCTAGTCACTTAACTGACATCTCCTGACATCTACTCTTCGTTATCTAATATCCAACACAAACTATGTATCAAAAACAGAGCTGTTGATCTTTCCTTCCAAATCTGCTTTTCTCTTCATATGTGTGTATATGTGTGTAATATATATGTAATATATATAATATATATGTATTATATATAATGTAATATATAATGTTATATATATTATATATTAAGGTAATACATATAATATGTAATATACATGTATTTATGTAATATATATATATATGTAATCCATATCCACATATATATAGTCAACTCAAAGTAAACTGCACCACCCCACATGCTGAGGCCAGAAACTCAAGTCATCCTATTCCTTCCCCTCACTTTCAAGATCAAAATGGCAAGTCCTGTCTCTTCAGTTCGGTTCAGTTAGATATATCCAAAATCTGACCACTTGCATAAGTACCACCTAGCCAAGGTCTGCACTATTTTTTTTTTTAATTTGCAGCAGCCTTCTTAATATTCTGAATGTTCGCACATTTGCCTACTCTCCCTATAATTTATGCTTCACCTAGGAACCAAAATTGTGCTATTGAGTATCAGTCAGAATATAAGATTCTCTACTCAAAAGCCTCCAAAGATTTCTATCTCACTCACAGTAAAACCCAGCATCATTATACTGACCTCCAAGTTTTCTGACCATCCCCTCACCTTCTCCCAAACTCCTTATACTTAGTCAATCGAATCTGACTCGTTTATGTCCCCAGGAATATAGTGAAGTTCCTGCCTAAGATGTTTACACCCTTTTTCCTCTAACTAGAATGTTCATCTCTTTTAAGTCTACATGTCTTACTCTCTCCTGCCTCTATTTAAATATCACCTTTTTCTCTAGCTAAATTGTTAAACTTTTCTACTCTGTCTCTCCCAACACTGCCAACTCTCGTCTCTACATTTTCCCCTCAGCATTTATGGCCATCTCACTACATATATTCATATTTGTTTCACTTACTTATTACATATATGTCTGACAGTCCTATTAGAATGTAAGCTCTAATATAAGTGGGCATTTTTCACCTTCCTTTTTTCAATATTTCATCCTTATCATTGAGAACAGTGCCTGGTACAAAGTAGGTACTTAAGCATTTACTGAATGAAGAAATGAACTACAATTATAAACTTTACTTTAAAATACATTCAATGACACACAGTTGAGTCATGTATAACTGAATTAAACAGTCCATCCATTGGATTGATTTTAGACATGCAGACATACTTGTAGGTTACAGCTGAGCTTCTTTTCTGTCTAGAAGTGTCATCTCCCTTTACTCAAAAGCATACTTAGAAAGGACCAGGAAGAATCAGGTCTCTTCTAGCCTGAAATAAGCAAATACTATTATTTATTATAAGGACAATCTTTCAATACATTTGGAGAAAAAAGAATAAGCCTGCATTGTGCAGGTTATATACAGACTTTGGGTGGACACAGTTCAGAACTATATGAAAGTCAGGAAATTGGAAGTAAAGATAGATGACTATTACTGAAAATCTTCAAGATAAACACATCAGGCTCACTGAAGGCAACTTAAGAGCATGCAGTGGTAGATAGAATCCTCCAAGTGTTTCAAAGGCAACACAACCATCTATCCCAAGCAACAAAATAATTTGTTACCTCTGACCAGATTAAATTGTGCTTCCCAAGGATGCTCAGGCTTGTCCCTTTAGTGAGAAGCTGAAATTTGGTCTACAGGTAGTGTTCATAATTTTTCTTATATTCTAGGAGAGTTAAGATCAAAGAGAAAAAAAAATGATGATGGGCAACCAGGAAAGGAAATAACACTATCTGTCCTACTGAATGAGAAATTCAAAGATGAAAGCCTGTCAGAAGTTATATGTGATAGTTTTTATATGTATTATATGAATGACTATGTGTTGTATCCCAAAGTTGTTTCCACACATAGAGGTTAAGGAAAGAATAAAAAAAAAAAAAAGCACAGGCCATTGAAGACTGGTAGGTGGCAAGTTTCAATAATCAAGGGAACTTACATACGAGAGTAGTCTTAGGTGACTTCAAGACCAGTATGTCTTGCCACTGACTCACAAGATTATTCAAAGTTTATAGAGTAGCCTTAACTGAGTTGTCACATGTTCAGTCCAAATGGTATCAACAACACTTTATTCTTTCAAGGCTACATCCTTGAAATAGCTGTTAGCATGGGAATAGTAGGTGGGATGTGCATAAAAGGACAATGGAGGGGGAAAATGAAATGAGTCTCCAACTATCAGGATCCAGGTCATGGGTCAAATAGTGGTCACAATCTCCCAATGACATCCTCTAACACAATGATCCTGTAAATCTTTTCCATGATTAAGAATCATGTTTTCTTCAGCACAAAACCTAAGTCACTTCTGGTATTGGGTGTGGGGAATGCCATCATCAGGAAAGCCATGAGTTGTAGTAGGGCCACTTATCCCACAAGAAGGCAATAAGGAGGGACAGACTTAGTTCAGTCAGTCCAGTTCCAAGCTGGGACCCTGAATACGAAACTAGTCATTCAAAAGGAGAAACTTTTAGTAACTGTTTCAGTAGGAGAGGGGTGTCATCATCTGCATTAGCCATGCCCTAACCAAGCTGTATGATCGATGTCTGTGTGGCTGTGTTTCAAACTGCCTATTTTCAATTGGTTCCCTCTACCTTCCCTAAGTTGGTTTTTTGGAGTATGGTTCTCAGCTTAACATTATTTCAGTGTCCTATTTGAATACTTTCCAGTAAGCCTGTTTCTGCTTAAATTAAAACAAGTATGTATTTTTTATTACCAGCACTCCGGATGGTTATAATAGTATAGATATGCAAGTGATTTTCTTCTAGTAGAAAATAAATATTCAGTGAGATGGCTGATTATACGCTACATAGTTTATCACAGATTAAATCTAAGATTTGAAATAAGGTATAACATAAAAACAAGTAAATAAGAAGAGGGGATATTGAAATTCTTAACAGGGAAGATCAGATCAAAGAAACAGTACTCCACATCTATGTTACTGAGGCATGAAACAGGAAAATATTGAAATGAGAATGTGTTTAAAGCCACCAGGCCTTTAAAACGTTAATACAGAAGGTGAAAAGGGAAAACCTGAGGGTAAAAAGCATCCGAGCCTTGAAACTGAAATGGAGGGAGACAATCCAAAGGCAACATTCACCAGAGTCTGGATGATCAGGCTGAAGGAATAGAGAAAGCCTAAGGGCAAAAATGCATTCAGGCCCAACAGTGAGTTCGAAAGGAAAGGATCCCTTCAGGGCAAGACTCATTTTGGCTCTAGCAATAAGTTACAATGCACCAAGCTTTGAGGCAGCATGCTTAATGTCCTGGAATTGAAAAACTAAGCATGTAACTAGGGCTGCCTGCATTTTGTATAAAATGATAGTAAGTCTGATTGGTAAGAGCTGGGATGTGGCAAGCATTTAAATGTGCATCAAAGGGCTTATAAGAAAACTAGACAATGAAAGAGAAAAAGAGAAAATGGGATTGACCGTGAGCAGCACATATTGATAAAAACCTGTACTGAGTGCAACATTGTAAGCCAGAGAGTCAACGTGCACATCTCCTCAATCAGTATATATTAATTCTTATTGACTGATCTATTTTTATAGCGTACCAGACCTCTAAAGAATCAGAATAAACTGTATCCTGACAGCTGATGCTGAGTTACTAATTAATGTTGGAGAAATCTCTTTATAGTATACAGGAATAAAAAAACAAACAAACAAATAAAACGGGCATATCTTAAAAGTTAGTTATGCAGAACAGTAAGATTCCAATATATTTCTCTTAAGTAATAAACATCTTGAATACTACAAACAGAAATGTGAGCTGTCCTAAAAACTTTCATAAACATTGAAATTTATATTTAGTCTTTATATCACCAGTCACATGGCTTAATATAGTTAATGAGTATGATTGTCTACATCAGTGATTCTCAAAGTGTTCTCACAGATCAGCAATACTGGAATCAACTAGAAACTTCTAACAACTGCAAATGCCAGGGCACCAGCTCAGATATTTCGAATTCTGGGAATGGAGCCTAGTTATATATGTTTTTTATAGCTTTTTGGGTGACTGTACTTTAAGGTACAATCTACATTTTTAGCCTGACTACTAATCCAAAAAAATGTTAGCCCAAAAGATGAATTTTCATCTAAAAAAATAGCTTTATTTTTTTTTATTTCGAATTCTGGGAATGGAGCCTAGTTATATATGTTTTTTATAGCTTTTTGGGTGACTGTACTTTAAGGTACAATCTACATTTTTAGCCTGACTACTAGTCCAAAAAAATGTTAGCCCAAAAGATGAATTTTCATCTAAAAAAATAGCTTTATTTTTTTAAGGAACTTTCTAATACATCTGAAAAATAAACTATGCACTAACCCTTCACATGAGTTATATTCTTCTTCTAGGAAAAATTATTCAACTAGGCTCATCCATACAACTGTTTACTCTTAAATGCTTCTTTCAACACAACCATGAAAATGTCAACCCTTGAAACTTGGCAATAAAGTAAAATTTGTGCTGTATTTGAACTCATATTTTTATTTTCCCCAAAATACCCAAATACTTCTGGGAGTAAAGAGGACTTTTAATACAATATTGTAAAGTAATTAACCTCCAATTAAAATAAATAAACTTATATTAAAAAGGAAATATATATATGTACATGTATAATATATAGTGTGTGGATACATATTTATGAATGTTTATATGTATTATTAGAATACTTTTAGGAAGTCCTTTTGGAAAACATCCATCTCAATGGAAGCATGTTTTATTACTAACAAAATTACTATTTGTCTTAACACGGTTTCTTCTTTCCTTTCTGTAGAAGTTTGTAAGAAAGAGGACAAGTATAAGTTCATCCAAGAGCCATTTCCAAAGGGCCAATGAATTAGCCTCTACAGAACAAACCCTGCCTTATAGCCCATATGATAAAACTTGGGAGAATTTTTTTCAGACCTGTTTTATTTTGCCTGTAAAAGTCTGGTTCTGAAAGATATCTCTTCATTCAGCCACCTCACCATCAAAAATCAACAGACTCTCTATGCATTGCTTGAGATTTCAGCAGTACAACCATGATATGCCTAGATGCAATTTTCTCAACATTTATTGTTCTTGGGTTTCACCAAACTTCTTAGGTCTGTGAATTGATGTCTTTCCTCAGTTTTAGAAAACTGTTAGTAATTATCTCTTCCAGTATTTCTTTCTGTCCGTTCTTTATCCTGTTTGGGGGGCTAGAGTAGGAATGCTGAAAGACACTTTCAAGCACTCAGGTTTCACATTGATACAAAGTGTAAAGGGACCTAGTTTGGTGAAGACAAGCATAAATACTGAGAGAGACCTGCTCCACAAAGGCACAGTTGTGTAGAACTTTAAGTTCTCCAGGCTGTACCCTCAGTTCAGTTCAGTCGCCAGTCGTGTCCGACTCTTTGCGACCCCATGAATCGCAGCACGCCAGGCCTCCCTGTCCATCACCAACTCCCGGAGTTCACTCAGACTTGCGTCCATGGAGTCAGGGATGCCATTCAGCCATCTCATCCTCGGTCGTCCCCTTCTCCTCCTGCCCCCAATCCCCCCAGCATCAAAGTCTTTTCCAATGAGTCAACTCTTTCTATTAGGTGGCCAAAGTACTGGAGTTTCAGCTTTAGCATCATTCCTTCCAAAGAAATCCCAGGGTTGATCTCCTTCAGAATAGATTGGTTGGATCTCCTTTCAGTTCAAGGGACTTTCAAGAGTCTTCTCCAACACCACAGTTCAAAAGCATCAATTCTTCGGCACTCAGCCTTCTTCACAGTCCAACTCTCACATCCATACATGACCACAGGAAAAACCATAGCCTTGACTAGACGGACCTTAGTTGGCAAAGTAATGTCTCTGCTTTTGAATATACTATCTAAGTTGGTCATAACTTTTCTTCCAAGGAGTAAGCGTCTTTTAATTTCATGGCTGCAATCACCATTTGCAATGATTTTGGAGCCCAAAAAAATAAAGTCTGACACTGTTTCCACTGTTTCTCCATCTATTTCCCATGGAGTGATGGGACCGGATGCTATGATCTTTGTTTTCTGAATGTTGAGCTTTAAGCCAACTTTTTCACTCTCCTCTTTTACTTTCATCAAGAGGCTTTTTAGTTCCTCTTCACTTTCTGCCATAAGGGTGCTGTACCCTAAGAGGAATAATAATCTATGACTGAGAAAGGGGCAGAGAAGATGAAAGAGATTCTTCCCTAAAGTGTAAGCATAGGGGATTTCTTAAAAGTCTGAAGGCAGCCCAGGAAAATCTGAACTGAACTCTTCAGGTACATGCAGTCCTCAATGGGTACAAAGCAATGACTGATTCTGGCTGGGGCAGAGGCAAGAGAGCCTAGAGATATCCCTCTGAGATGCAGACAAGCAGGGCCTGAGGAAGGCTGAAGGCAATGCAGAAGAATGGAAACAAATCCTATCAGAATAAAACAACTAAGGGGAGAAGCAATTAAATGTATCTTTAAAATCCTTAAAGAAAAACTGCTAAAATATAATTTTATATCCAGTAAAAATATCCTTTCAACATGAAGTCAAAATAAAGCCATTTCAAAGCAGGCAAAGACTGAAAGGATTTATCGTATCTCTGGCAGATTTGTACTATAAGAAATATTAAAAAACAATGCACTCTTTTTCAGTCATTTTTAGGTGCTTCATTTGTATAGTTTCACTTACCATGTCTTCAAGTTCAATAAACATCTCTTCTCCAATGTCTGCTGCTGCTGCTGCTAAGTCACTTCAGTCGTGTCTGACTCTGTGGGACCCCATAGACGGCAGCCCACCAGGCTCCCCAGTCCCTGGGATTCTCCAGGCAAGAACACAGGAGTGGGTTGCCATTTCCTTCTCCAATGCAGGAAAGTGAAAAGTGAGAGTGAAGTCGCTCAGTCATGTCCGACTCTCAGCGACCCCATGGACTATAGCCCACCAGGCTCCTCCATCCATGGGATTTTCCAGGCAAGAGTACTGGAGTGGGATGTCATTGCCTTCTCCTCTCCAATGTCTAACACATCATTAATCCACTTGGTACTATTTTTCATTTCACACATTGCCGTTTTCATCCCTTCAAGTTCAATTTGAGTCTTTAACATAGTCTTTCTTTACTTAACATGTACAATATTTATTCCAGCTTCTTAAACTCAGTGAAAGTGATGGTCGCTCAGTTGTTTCTGACTCTTTGCAACCCCACGGACTATACAGTCCATGGGATTCTCTAAGCCAGAATACTGGAGTGGGTAGCCTTTCCCTTATCCAGGAGATCTTCCCAACCCAGGTCTCTCACATTGCAGGTGGATTCTTTACCAGCTGAGCCACAAGGGAAGCACAAGAATATTGGAATAGGTAGCCTATTCCTTCTCCAGCAGATCTCCCCACACAGGAATTGAACCAACGTCTCCTGCTTTGCAGGTGGATTCATAACCAAATGAGCTATCAGGGAAGCCCTCTTAAACTTAGGGAATATAGTAATTGTTTATTGTTCTCATTTACTAATTCTATTTTGTGTGTTCCATTTGGATTGGTTTTGATAATCTCTCTCTATGGACCAATAATACCTTGCTTCTTTGCACGATGATAATTTTTGATTGATCACTATTAATCTTATCTTCTTGGATGCTATATATTCTTGAATTTGAATAAATATACTAATATAGTAATTGCTTATTGTTCTCATTTACTAATTCTATTTTGTGTGTTCCATTTGGATTGGTTTTGATAATCTCTCTCTATGGACCAATAATACCTTGCTTCTTTGCACGATGATAATTTTTGATTGATCACTATTAATCTTATCTTCTTGGATGCTATATATTCTTGAATTTGAATAAATATACTTGAGCTTTATTCCATGATTTTGTTCTTTAGGAACAGTTTGAGCCATTCAGGTCTTGTTTACAAGCACTGTTAGGAGAAAACAGAGCAGCATTTAGTTTAGGAATGATGGAATGCTTTTGCTACTGCTGAGGCAAAACTCTTGTGAGTACTTTACCCAACATTCCTCATAAATTATGAAGTTTTCCATTTTGGCCATTCCCCTCCATAAACACTGAGTATTATTCCTTCTAATCCTTTCTGCATTGAGCAATTTCCTCACCCTCAGACAGCAATGACCACTCAGCTGAAGACTCACAGAGGACTCTGCAAACCTACAAAGATCTTTCTCCCTGTCTCAGAAAAGCATTTTCCTCTGCTACACTCTTATATATTAACTCTAGGTTCCTAGTTCTCCCCAAACTCCTAGCTTTACTTTCACAATTTGTCTGGGTTTTCTCCCTTGTGGCTTGGGAAACCTGCAGGCAATAAGCCAGGACAATTGTAGGTGTTATCTCATATGTTTATATAGTGAAATGGATCACCACCTTTTATTGCCTAATGTTTGATGTCTTAAAAACTGCTGTTTCATGTACTTTATTCAGAAAATATTTTGCTGTTTTATTGTTTATTCAGGGAAATAAACTTCATTCTCCTAGGGGAAAAAAAAGAACATAAGGACATGGAGGTGGGGGATGTAGAGGGACTTGAGTCTAAAACTAGAACGTAGTCTTCTATATCATGCTTTGATGCTTGGATTTCACCACGTACCAGACTCAAACTTTTCAAGAAGTCTAATTTGTAGCTTTTTTATCTCTTCTTGCTATACATTGGAACTCTGCATTCAGATGCTTATATCTTTCCTTTTCTCCTTTGCTTTTTGCTTCCCTTCTTTTCACAGCTATTTGTAAGGCCTCCCCAGACAGCCATTTTGCTTTTTTGCATTTCTTTTCCATGGGGATGGTCTTGATCCCTGTCTCCTATACAATGTCACGAACCTCAGTCCAAGTTCATCAGGCACTCTATCTATCAGATCTAGGCCCTTAAATCTATTTCTCACTTCCACTGTATAATCATAAGGGATTTGATTTAGGTCATACCTGAACGGTCTAGTGGTTTTCCCTACTTTCTTCAATTTGAGTCTGAATTTGGTAATAAGGAGTTCATGATCTGAGCCACAGTCAACTCCTGGTCTTGTTTCTGTTGACTGTATAGAGCTTATCCATCTTTGGCTGCAAAGAATATAATCAATTTGATTTCAGTGTTGACCATCTCGTGATGTCCATGTGTAGAGTCTTCTCTTGTGTTGTTGGAAGAGGGTGTTTGCTATGACCAATGTATTTTCTTGGCAAAACTCTATTAGTCTTTGCCTTGCTTCATTCCGTATTCCAAGGCTAAATTTGCCTGTTACTCCAGGTGTTTCTTGACTTCCTACTTTTACATTCCAGTCCCCTATGATGAAAAGGACATCTTTTTGGGGTGTTAGTTCTAAAAGGTCTTGTACATTTTCATAGAACCATTCAACTTGAGCATCTTCAGCATTACTGGCTGGGGCATACATTTGGATTACTGTGATATTGAATGGTTCACCTTGGAAACGAACAGAGATCATTCTTTCATTTTTGAGACTGCATCCAAGTACTGCATTTGAGACTCTCTTGTTGACCATGACAGCTACTCCATTTCTTCTAAGGGATTCCTGCCTGCAGTAGTAGACATAATGGTCATCTTAGTTAAATTCACCCATTCCAGTCCATTTTAGTTCGCTGATTCCTAGAATGTCAACGTTCACTCTTGCCATCTTTTGTTTGACCACTTCCAACTTGCCTTGATTCATGGACCTGACATTCCAGGTTCCTATGCAAAATTGTCTTTACAGCATCAGACCTTGCTTCTATCATCAGTCACATCCACAACTGGGTATTGTTTTTGCTTTGGATCCATCCCTTCATTCTTTCTGGAGTTATTTCTCCACTGATCTCCAGTAGCATATTGGGCACTTACTGACCTGGGGAGTTCCTCTTTTGGTATCCTATCATTTTGCCTTTTCATACTGTTCATGGGGTTCTCAAGGCAAGAATACTGAAGTGGTTTGCCATTCCCTTCTCCAGTGGACCACATTTTGTCAGACCTCTCCACCAGCAATCAATGCAAAGAAATAGAGGAAAACAACAGAATGGGAAAGACTAGAGATCTCTTTAAGAAAATTAGAGATACCAAGGGAAAATTTCATGAAAAGATGGGCTCGATAAAGGACAGAAATCGTATGGATCTAACAGAAGCAGAAGATATTTAAAAGAGGTAGCAAGAATACACAGAACTGTACAAAAAAAGATCTTCACAACCAAGATAATTGCGATGGTGTGATCACTCACCTAGAGCCAGACATCCTGGAATGTGAAGTCAAGTGGGCCTTAGAAAGCAGGGCCAAACAAAGTGGGCCATGTTTCAAGTAGGCCGAACAAAGCTAGTGGAGGTGATGGAATTCCAGTTGGGCTATTTCAAATCCTGAAAGATGATGCTGTGAAAGTGCTGCATTCAATATGCCACCAAATTTGGAAAACTCAGCAGGGGCCACAGGACTGGAAAAGGTCAGTTTTCATCCCAATCCCAAAGAAAGGCAATGCCAAAGAATGCTCCAACTACCGCACAATTGCACTCATCTCACATGCTAGTAAAGAAATGCTCAAAATTCTCCAAGCCAGGCTTCAGCAATACGTGAACCGTGAACTCCCTGATGTTCAAGCTGGCTTTAGAAAAGGCAGAGGAACCAGAGATCAAATTGCCAACATCCGCTGGATCATGGAAAAAGCAAGAGAGTTCCAGAAAAACATCTACTTCTGCTTTATCGACTATGCCAAAGCCTTTGACTGTGTGGATCACAATAAACTGTGGAAAATTCTGAAAGAGATGGGAATACCAGACCACCTAACCTGCCTCTTGAGAAATC
>SJYT01058719.1:451751-469599 GCA_006410635.1 Cephalophus harveyi | reverse complement strand
AATGTTTATTCCATTAGAAATATTAATTCTGACATAAAGGAGCTCTGTTTCTGAGGAATACTAATTATTGAATTAATCTAAGTAAAGAATAGAACATCTTCCACCAAATAAGGATATGAAAGCACATATATTTCAAATAGCAGAAATGTTATAAATTTATTTTTTAGCCTTCTTTATTCTCTTAAATTTAAAAAAATGCATAAATTGTTTTAGTTTGTCTTTTACATGATATTCTCAAAAATACATATTCTTCTTATGTTGTCATTTTCTATTTTTTCTCTTACTAAAGTATCAGTCAACACGTGTCACTGAGGAGAGTTGACTTTTGTTTGGCAGTAATTCTCCATACCTAAGAATTATGTTAGTAATCACATTCTGAAAGAATGTGTTTCTACTAGCTCTACTTCAATGGGCCCCAAATTTCCAATTGGCAAGTTTTAAATTAATAGCTGTTTACTGTGCTATACAACAAAAAGTACTTATCATAGAAACTAATTCATTGCATAACACTTTCACCATCAACTAGACTCACAATATTACCTAGTCTTTGGAAATAAAACAAAAAAGAACATGCAAGATTTCATTCTTTCCTTTGTAAAATGGGAAACGTGGAAAATAGGATCATTGTCATGCAGGACTGTGACAAAATGAAAATATAAAGTATTTGATTTTTAGTCTTTATCATTCTCATTTAAAGAAGTGACAGGGATATATAGACATGAATATGTGAAAATATATATACTGGGACTTGAAGAAAATTGTTATTAATTTGCCTCCATTCTCTCACTTCCCATTCTTTATTCATAAGAAAAAATGTTAACGTTTTGCATGTAGGTTTTCATCCTGCAATAATGAATATATTTTAGATATACTTCTGGAGTAATTGGCTCTTAAAGGAATCAGGGTGACCATGTACTGTCATCAGTATAAGGGATATGCTCATTTAAGTCATATTTCAAAAGATAGCCAGAGAATCTGTGAAAATCTGACATCTTGTGCATTTACTTTTCTGTTTTACATCTCTACCTAGCTGAGGTGAATGTACAAACAAAATTAAGTCAATTGCTAAGGTTAAGTCAACTAACAAAGTAAGAGTAAAGTAGCTCAATTGTGTCCAACTCTTTGCGACCCTGTGGACTGTAGCCCGCCAGGCTCCTCTGTCCATGGAATTCTCCAGGCAAGAATACTGGAGTGGGTTGCCATTTCCTTCTCCAGGGGATCTTCCCAACCCAGGGATCGAACCCGGGTCTCCTGCATTTCAGGCAGATGCTTTATCCTCTGAGACACCAGGGAAGCAAAGCCACCTTCAATTTACTATGTATTGTAATTAAGATCATTACAAAGGAGGAAAATGAAACTAAGAGAAGATAACTTCTCAAACACAAGCACCAAATTGTGAACTTGGGTGATTTGGCTCCAGCATGACTACTGTTTGACTAGATAGAGCAGCCACAGTATATGCAATTACTATGTTTCTGAAATCTCTTCCAGAAAGGAAAGAGGTATCCCTTTTTTGAGACAAGAGCAGAGCAGCAGTAAAATTAAAATTGCTTGCGAATTAACACAAAATAAACAGCATTTTCAAGAACATTATTATTGGTTTTTAGTCCAACTATACAATGAAAGGCAAACTAAGGAAAAAGAAAGAATGAACCACTTTTGGTGAATTTCAGAACAGAAACAACCTTTGCCTAAGATGTAGACTTGCATACAAGCTAAGTCACTTTAGTCATGTCTGACTCTTTGTGACCCTATGGACCATAACCCTCCAGGCTCCTCTGTCCATGGGATTCTCCAGGCAAGGATACTAGAGTAGGTTGCTTTGCCTTCCTCCAGGGGGTCCTCCTGACTTAGAACGTAACTAATGGCACAGTGGTAATGCTTATTTAAGACAGGTAAATTCCTCTTGAATTGCTTTTCTCAATAATAAAAAAATTTTGGTGTACCAGCTATTAATAAGAATCTTTGCTAAACTAAGCCTGCAAGACAGTGTAGTCTCTAAAGAGTTGACAAACTGAAAGCTTCATGTGATGCACTAGAATGTAGAAGCCAATTAAACACAAACAGTATAAACAATAAGAACAACCAACTTGTATATGCCTCCTATACAATAATTTATTTCATAGTTAATAATATGAAAATATTTATATAAAGATACTGGATAAGTAAGATTTTTGTTCTGTGGTCCTTTAAATAGAATAATTCCTGAAAATAAAGAAAAACTGGAAATAATGAAGCATTTTTATATTAATTGTAAAATTGGTCAATATTCTTTTAAAAAATAACTGATATTCTAACATCATATAAATAACAGGAGCACAGTTCATGACATCACATCTGGACTAAGATAGCCTTGCTCTGCCCTAGGTTGTATAGCAGTACCTCGACCTTTTTAGAGCAGATATTAAAGTCACTCCATTGATTTAATGTGTTGGGTCACCTTCAATTTTATCTGTAAACTGGCATCAGTAGTCTGATTTACTATCATTTTAAGACTTAGTTTGTGCACTGATTGTGAAACCTACTGGGCAAAACATAAGGAAAAGGATAAGTTATTCCAAAAGAATTTAAAACATAAGGAAAAACCTACTGGGCAAAACATAAGGAAGAGGATAAGTTATTCCAAAAGAATTTAAAAAGGGTGGCATTATGTTATTATAAGCTTTACAGTTATATGTCTGTCAAACAGTTTGCTTTGTTTTCACTTATCTTTTGTAAAAATGAAATATATCTGATTTTTTTCATAAAAAGGCATGGAAAAAGAATTAACTTTCAAAACACATTTTTAAAATATGCTAGATACATTATTTAACTTCACAAATTATGTGAAAATCTCATAAGCTATATTTTTTAACAAGTACAAATAAGTTTGCACAACTATGTAAGATGAAAATGAAAGTGAAAAGCGCTCAGTTGTGTCCGACTCTTTGCGACCCCATGGACTATATAGTCCATGGAATTCTCCAGTCAGAATACTGGAGTGGGTAGCCTCTTCCTTCTCCTGAGGATCTTCCCAACCCAGGGACTGACCCCAAGTCTCCTGCATTGCAGGCGGATTCTTTTACCAGCTAAGCCACGAGGGAAGTATGAAAATAACTGTATGAAAATATATCTGAAAGTTGCAATTTGGAATAGGAACAACAGAACACTTGTTTAATTTACGTATGAGTTATGGAAATAGCTTGTGCCATGATTTATGTTGCTGTTACCTAAGATTTCTTTTTTTTAATTAGGGTAAAATTTCACAAAGTCAAAAGAGGAACAGTTGATCCTATTAAGAAGTCATTTTCATTGTTCAGATAGTTGAAATTCTTGATTAGCTTTTACTGGATGAATTACTAGAAACATAAGATCAATATAGAAAAATTTTATAATAGATAATGAAGTGAAGTGAAAGTCACTCAGTTGTGTCCAACTTTGCAACCCCATGGACTACTATGCAGTCCATGGAATTCTCCAAGCCAGAATACTGGAGTGGGTAACCTTTCCCTTCTCCAGGGGATCTTCCCAACCCAGGGATCAAACTCAGGTCTCCCGCACTGCAGGCGGATTCTTTACCAGCTGAGCCACAAGGGAAGGCCAAGAATACTGGAGTGGGTAGCCCATCCCTTCTCCAGCAGATCTTCCCAACTCAGGAATTGAACCGGGGTCTCCTGCATCATAGGAGGATTTTTTTTACAAACTGAGCTATAAGGGAAGCCCCATACTCTGTTTTAGAAGCTTGTGAAAAACTGAAATTACCTCCTTTTCATGTATACAATGACAGTTACAATTTATATATTATTGCACTCTAAATGCCCTAATTTTGCAAGACACACCACACATGCTCATTCATCTTTAGTTTTTTTCTTAGATCAAATAATAAGTTCAGCCTCATGTATTACTGATGCTAAGGCTGAAACTCCAGTACTTTGGCCACGTCATGCAAAGAGTTGACTCATTGGAAAAGACTCTGATGCTGGGAGGGATTGGGGGCAGGAGGAGAAGGGGACGACCAAGGATGAGATGGCTGGATGGCATCACGGACTCGATGGACGTGAGTCTGAGTGAACTCCAAGAGATGGTAATGAACAGAGAGGCCCGCCGTGCTGCTATTCATGGGGTCGCAAAGAGTCGAACACGACTGAGCGACTGAACTGATCTGAATAATTTAAGTAATGTTCAGCCTTTGAGACTTTTCATAGTATTTGGAATAAAAAACAATATATTTCAATATAAAAACAAAATGGTTTGGGTTCTAATCATTAAATTTTCTAATTTTTTTCAAAATTTACATATATTTGTATCATAATTAATCATCTCTTGCTTTTGTTTGCAGTAACTGGCACCTTGTTAACCATAGTCCAAACTGTGCGAATTTTATCCCCCTGCTATTAGTAAAGATCTGCTGGGGAACTGCTCTTATCAAATTGATTCTATACCCATATGAAAAATAAATTCCTAACCCCTCTTTCACCTTAAAAAATGCTAAAATTAAAAAAGCAAATTAAAATGGGTATATTCAACTTATTTGAGGGATTTTCTTTTTGCTACTAACATGCTACACCACTTTTAATGTAAAAAATATCTGAATTTCTTTCATAGACATTTAGGAACGCCAAGGAACATTCCTTTTTAATGTTTGATAGGCCTGATTCCCCCAGGCCATCTATTTCTCAGCACTAGGACCACAGAAGTTAATACAATTGTTTTCTTTTGTGCTTTTGGAGTCAGTGCTCAGCAAGCAGCAAGTATACACACTCATTCATCTTTTCCCTTGTTAACCAACTGCCTACTATTCTGTAAAATCACAGAAATGAGAAGTTAATTTTAACTGTGCACACTGAAATGTTTGTGACTCCAGCTAGTGTCTTTGTATTTGACACTTGTAAACTCATTTTTTCCCTGATCTCAGAAAGCAGTCTTGGTCTTCTATTTGGTTTTTACTTTTAGTGTTTTCTACTGAGGCAGAGAGAAAACAATGAACAGCAGTTTGGCTTTTCTGTATTTGTCTAGTGATGGAAAAAATAATATAGATCCTTACACAGTATTCCCTGCTGTCTCTTATACACATCTTTAACCTTGAGAAACTTGAAAATTCTCCTGTCTACTAATCCAAATCAATTTTACTGAGTCATTCATGTAAATGGAATACTATGGAACAGAAAAATGAAATGTTGAAAACATATGTAATAATTACAAATACAAAAGTTGATAATAAAGACTTACAACATTTAAAAAATAAAAAGCTATACATTTATCAATGTTTAGAACAAAAAATTGAAAATTCACAACTGATTTCTCAGGAATTATATAAAGAGATATTTATCAAACTGAAGAGCAGAAGTTCATAGCTTAGCTTAAAACTTTTAAGTATTTACAAATGGTATGTGAACCAATAAATATTCTTGTCCCTGACTCTCAAATATTAGGGAAGGGCCTGGTTTCATATATTTATTTCATATAACATATATATATATTTAATATAACAGGATTTGACTGTTACTTCATATTCTTTACCTACTTGGTATGAGAAAGACTTCTTTTATCTCTGCAGTGCATATGAACATAATTAATGCTTTAAGAGAGGGCAGAGCACAGTAGAAACTTACTTCATGTTCTTTATTGAATAACTGGTAGACTATATTTAGAGACATTAAAACAACTCTCTCACATTCTCTCATTTATCATAACATCCACAGAATTCAGATAATCACAAAAACGGTAGAAATAAAGAGGACAACTCACTTTGGGTGGCATTCAGAATCAATATCATACAGAAATCTATCTCTAGACATTCAGATTTTTAGTTAATACTGTGTAACCGAAATTCTAGTCTCATTTCTGTTTTAAAACTATATTGTTTAAATTTTATCATAAGAAAAATGGTATGAGAAGAAAAATGTGAAAGTGAATAATATTTAATATTAGGAAATTATTATGGAGAAGGAAATGGCAACCCACTCCAGTGTTCTTGCCTGGAGAATCCCAGGGACGGGGAGCCTGGTGGGCTGCCGTCTATGGGGTCACACAGAGTCGGACACGACTGAAGTGACTTAGCAGTAGCAGGAAATTATTAAGATTCAGTCAAATTATATAGAAAATTGAGCTTTTTTTAGGTTAAAGACACTACAGAATTAAATATCAGCAATATTTTAGCCACTTTCTAAGATAGCAATATCTTTATTTTCACATACATCAAATGACCATTTCTTAATTATAAGGCATTATTAAATTTTTTTACTATTCTTTAAAGTATAACACACCTGATTTTCAATAGCGCAACTTCTAATTATTCAGACAAAATAATGAAATTTAGAAGTTAATTCCTATGGCACTATGATTTGATTCCTCTAATATTTAGCAGCATTCTAATAAATGAGTTTTGCAAACATTGATTAGAAAACATATCTCCCCTCCTACATCTCTTTTCCTAAGCTATTTTCTCCATTTTCTAACCAAGGATAGGAAAGGTTTTAGTCAAATTAATTTAGTGTCCAAGGAGAAATCTCTACTGAAGAACATAAGCTGTATTGTTGAAATGGTTTGGGGCCTGAAAACAAAGAAAGCTATGTAGATCTTGAGAAATTGAAATTAAACTGTAAAGGTCAGAGAAAGAATCACAGTCCCCTGAAGTTGTGGCAATACACTAAGGAGATCAATGGAAATGCTAATTCTTCAGCTATTGGAACTGTGCATTAAATAGCTATTCCAGACTGTCTTTGTGTTCATTCACCTGTTCATTCATTTAATAAGTATTATCAAGTACGCAACGTATTACAGGCAATGCACAATTTGAAAAACCCATAAAATTTGAACTCACAGATTTTCAAAAATAGAAGTGTGTTATTTATCAAATAATCAACTAATCATGGGTTTCCCTGGTTCAGATGGTAAAGAATCTACCTGCAATGCATAATACCTTGGTTCTATCTGAGTCTCAAATATCTCCTCGAGAAGGGAATGGCTACTCACTCCACTATTCTTGCCTGAAGAATTCCATGGACAGAGGAGCCCGGTGGGCTATAGTCCGTGGGATCACAAAGAGTTGGACACAAGTGAGTGACTAACAGTATTATATAATCATACTGCTACTGCCAAGTCACTTCAGTCATGTCCGACTCTGTGTGACCCCATAGACGGCAGCCTACCAGGCTCCCCCATCCCTGGGACTCTCCAGGCAAGAACACTGGAGTGGGTTGCCATTTCCTTCTCCAATGCAGGAAAGTGAAAAGTGAAAGTGGAGTCGCTCAGTCGTGTCCGACTCTTCACGACCCCATGGACTGCAGCCCACCAGGCTCCTCTGCCCATGGGATTTTCCAGGCAAGAGTACTGGAGTGGGGTGCCATTGCCTTCTCTGCATATAAGCATATAATTTGATAAATATTATAATGGGAACAAATTTTACTGAAAGAGAAAATTATCAGACAGATGGTTTGATTTCTGATGAAGTAATACTCTAGATCTAAACAGTAGGAAGTATTTAAGTAAAGAAAGAAGAAGGAATATCTCAGGCCCAAGGAAGACAATACAGAGACAGCGAGGAGGGAAACATGTTGGCATATCTCTATATACCATGAGCTATTTGTATTTTCTCCCTGAAACCATCATTACAAAATTAGCACCATAGCTAGTGGCACTAGCTATAATAGATTAGCTAATAGATTAGAAATTGTTACTTTACAAAACTCAAATAAGTATTACTGATTTGGACATCAAAATTAAATTATGGCCTTTAATCATGTAATAAATAGCACTTTGTATATTCCCCATAACTATCACCAAGTTCTTTCCATATGTGCTAAAAACTTAAAGATTAAGGGATATTATTTATGATAGCATGCTATTTATACTCTAACTAATTTAAACAACAAAATCTATGGCTATCTAAAAATACATTTCATGAGAGTCGTTGTTCTGTCACTAAATCGTGCCTGATTCCTTGCAATCTCATGGACTGCAGCATACCAGGCTTCCCTGTCCTACACTGTCTCCTGGAGTTTGCTCAAATTCATGTCAGATGGTAATGTTAACTAACCATCTCATCCTCTGCAACCCCCTTCTCCTTTTGCCTTCAATCTTTTCCAGCATCAGAGTCTTTTTCAGTGAGTCAGCTCTTTACATCAGGTGGCCATAGTATTGGAGCTTCAGCTTCAACATCAGTCCTTCCAGTGAATATTCAGGACTGATTTCCTTTAAGATGGACTGGTTTGATCTCCTTGCAGTCCAAGGGACTCTAAAGAGTCTTCTCCAAGGCAAGTGTGGGATGATCTGAGAGAATAGCTCTGAAACATGTATCACCAGTCCAGGTTCGATGCATGAGACAGGGTGCTCAGGGCTGGTGCACTGGGATGACCCAGAGGGATGGGATGCGGAGGGAGGTGGGAGGAAGGGTTCAGGATGGAGAATACATGTATACCCATGGCTGATTCATGTCAACGTATGGCAAAAACCACTACAATATTGTAAAGTAACTAGCCTCCAAATAAAATAAATAAATTTAAAATAAAAATAGTCTTCTCCAGCACCACAATCTGAAAGCATCAGTTCTCTGGCACTCATTCTTCTGTATGGTTCAACTCTCACTTCCATACATGACTACTGGAAAAAGTATAGCTTTGACTAGAAGGACCATTGTCAGCAAAGTGATCTCTCTGTTTTTTACTACACTGTCTAGGTTTATCATAGCCTGGGGCTTCCCTGGTGGCTTAGATGGTAAAGACTCGACCTACAATGCAGGAAACCCAGGTTTGATCCCTGAATCCAGAAGATCCCCTGGAGAAGGAAATGGCAACCCACTCCAGTATTCTTCTCTGGAGAAGTGCATGGACTGGGGAGCCTGGCAGGCTACAGTCCATGGGGTCGCAGAGTCCAACATGACTGAGCAACTAACACACTTTTCTTCTAAGGATCAAGTCTCTTTTAATTCCAAGGGTGCATTCACCATCCACAGGGATTTTTGGAGCCCAAGAAAAGAAAATCTGTCAATGCTTCCACTTTCTCCCCCTTGCATTTGCCATGAAGTGATAGGACCAGATGCCATGATCTTACTTTTTTTAATGTTAAATTTTAAGCCAGCTTTTTCACTCTCCTGTTTCACCCTCATCAGGAGGCTCAGTTCCTCTTAGCTTTCCACTATTAGAATGGTATGATCTGTATATCTGAGGTTATTGATATTTCTCCCAGAAATCTCAATTCCAGCTTGTGATTCATCCAGCCTGGCATTTTGCTTGATGTACTCTGCATATAAGTTAAATAAGCAGGGTGACAATATACAGCCTTGATGTACTCCTTTCCCAATTTGGAATCAGTCCATTGTTCCTTGTCCAGTTCTAACTGTCGCTTCTTGACCCACATACAAGTTTCTCAAGAGACAGGAAAGGGTTTTCCATCTCTTGAAGAATTTTCCACAGTTTGTTGTGATCCACCCAAGCAAAGGCTTTAGTGTACTCAATGAAGCAGGAGATATTTTTTTCTGGAACTCCCTTGTTTTCTCTATGATCCAATGAATGCTGGCCATGTGATATCTGGTTCCTCTGCTTTTTCTAAACACAAATTGTACATCTGGAAGTTCTTGTTCCATGTACTGCTGAAGCCCAGCTTGAAGGATTTTGAGCATAACCTTACTAGCATGGGAAATGAGCAGAAGTGTATTGAAATGATAGAACATGGTAGGATTTGTGTATGCCTTCAGTAAGCATTTGGTGAAGATCTTAAGTGTTTGGTGATGGGAATAGGGACTTCAGTAAAATGATCTTCACTGAATTAACAGGAAGCGAGGTAAGGTATGACAACAAATGAGTCTGAAGAAGGGAAGTGTGAAAGTATACATAGGTATTAGCTCAGGCAAAAGCAGGACAAGAAAGTGTCTTGTTTTATTTTTAAGATTGGATCAGCTTCTATTCTTTTAGGATAAAAGCAAGTCAGTGAATGTATGAGACTTCCATAGTGGCTCAGACAGTAAAGCATCTGCCTATAATGCGGGAGACAAAGGTTCGATCTCTGGGTCAGGAAGATGCACTGGAGAAGGAAATGGCAACCCACTCCAGTACTCTTGCCTGAAAAATTCCATGGACAGAGGAGCCTGGGGGGCTACAATCCATGGGGTCGCAAAGAGTCGGACACAACTGAGTGACTTCACTTTCTTTAAGCCAGCAAAATGGAGAAACTGAAGATACTAAAGAATGGGCAAAGACCTAAGGGATGGAGACCCAAAAGAAGGAAAAATAAAATGACTGAATAAAAGCAGATGTGGAAACAAAAGTGTTTAAAAGGTAAAAATTTCAGGTAAGTTATGAAAAAATAAAAACGTTCACAGAGATGGTTTCTAAAGGTAAATATCTACTCTATCAAAGTTAAGGCCATATTCTGAAAATTCAAGGCCATTACATCCTGTCATATAGTTTTCTGTTCTCATTGAACAAATGAGAAACAGAGATTTCTAGATTCAAGGACAGTATTTCAGTTTAAAACAAAGTCATTTCTTTATCTATAAAGTTTCTGTTTGTGCTGCGCTTAGTTGTTCAGTAGTGTCTAACTCTTTGCAACACCATGGACTGTGGCCTGCCAGGCTCCTCTGCCCATGGAATTCCTCAGGCAAAAATAGTGGAGTGGGTTGCCATTTCCCTCTCCAGGGGATCTTCCTGACCCAGGGATAGAACCCAGGTCTCCAGCATTACAGGCGGATTTTTTACCTACTGAGCCAACGAGGTAAGCCCATGTAGCTTTTGTTTACATCTCCTAAATTGCTTTTATTACTATCACTAATACTAATTCATCGAAAAGGGCATTAATTAAATTTTGAAGTTTTGTTTTTTAATTTTACATTGAGCCCTAAAATTATGGCTAGGATAAAAATGTTAGTGGTAAATGCTTGAGATTTATGACAGTTTTTACTTCTGCAGAGTACATCATGAGAAACACTGGGCTGGAAGAAGCACAAGCTGGAATCAAGCTTGCTGGGAGAAATATCAATACCCTCAGATATGCCACCCTATGGCAGAAAGTGAAGAGGAACTAAAAAGCCTCTTGTTGAAAGTAAAAGAGAGTGAAAAAGTTGGCTTAAAGCTCAACATTCAGAAAACTAAGATCATGGCATCTGGTCCCATCTCTTAATGGGAAATAGATGAGGAAACAGTGTCAGACTTTATTTTTTTGGGCTCCAAAATCACTGCAGATGGTGATTACAGCCATGAAATTAAAAGATGGTTACTCCTTGGAAGTAAAGTTATGACCAACCTAAATAGCATATTCAAAAGCAGAGATATTACTTTGCTAATTCCAGTGGTCATGTATGGATGTGAGAGTTGGACTGTGAAGAAAGCTGAGCACCGAAGAATTCATGCTTTTGAACTGTGGTGCTGGAGAAGACTCTTGAGAGTCCCTTGGACTGCAAAGAGATCCAACTAGTCCATTCTAAAAGAGATCAGTCTTGGGTGTTCATTGGAAGGACTGACGCTAAAGTTGAAACTCCAGTACTTTGGCCATCTCATGCGAAGAGTTCACTCATTGGAAAAGACTCTGATGCTGGGAGGGATTGGGGGCAGGAGGAGAAAGGGATGACAGAGGATGAGATGGCTGGATGGCATCACCGACTCGATGGACATGACTTTTAGTGAACTCCAGGAGTTGGTGATGGACAGGGAGGCCTGGTGTGCTGTGATTCACGGGGTCGCAAAGAGTCGGACACGACTGAGCGACTGAACTGAACTGAACATAAAAGATGTTGAAAGCATACACAATATCTCTATACATGCATCAGCAAAACCATTTATATAATGGATAGTGTGAGGTTCTGATTTATGAATAAAAAGTTCAGAGTAAACTTGATACATTACTAATATATAAAAATGAGTTTCCTCCATCTACACGTCAACTCACCTTCAACAAAGTAAACAGCAAATAAACACAAGATGAACTGAAGTGTACTCAATGTTTACTTTCATTTTTGCATGAGCTCTTAATATTTCTTTTATTTTTCTTTGGTCTTTTTTTTGAATTTTATAATTTCAAGTTTTTAAATTTAAATTATATGGAAAGTAACATAGTTAAGTGGTAAATATAAAGCCTAAGAATAAGGGCATCAAATATTAACAAACATATGTATTATGCTCATTAACAAGGTAGGTGAAATATTTATTCACATTATATTCACATATAATGTGTTTAATGTATATAATCATTTTTATGATAAATCTTTGCTATAGGAATTTCTTTTTTCCAAGACTAATAATTTAAGTCAATAAAGCAGAAGTAGATGTTTTTCTGGAACTCTCTTGCTTTTTCCATGATCCAGCAGATGTTGGCAATTTGATCTCTGGTTCCTCTGCCTTTTCTAAAACCAGCTTGAACATCAGGGAGTTCACGGTTCACGTATTGCTAAAGCCTGGCTTGGAGAATTTTGAGCATTACTTTATTAGCATGTGAGATGAGTGCAATTGTGCAGTAGTTGGAGCATTCTTTTGCATTGCCTTTCTTTGGGATTGGAATGAAAACTGATCTTTTCCAGTCCTGTGGCCACGGCTGAGTTTTCCAAATTTGGTGGCATATTCAGTGCAGCACTTTCACAGCATCATCTTTCAGGATTTGAAACAGCTCAACTGGAATTCCATCACCTCCACTAGCTTTGTTCACAGTGATGCTTTCTAAGGTCCACTTGACTTCACATTCCAAGATGTCTGGCTCTAGATGAGTGATCACATCATCATGATGATCTGGGTCGTGAAGATCTTTTTTGTACAGTTCTTCTGTGTATTCTTGCCACCTCTTCTTAATATCTTCTGCTTTTTCATAGTATTTGGAATAAAAAACAATATATTTCAATATAAAAACAAAATGGTTTGGGTTCTAATCATTAAATTTTCTAATTTTTTTCAAAATTTACATATATTTGTATCATAATTAATCATCTCTTGCTTTTGTTTGCAGTAACTGGCACCTTGTTAACCATAGTCCAAACTGTGCGAATTTTATCCCCCTGCTATTAGTAAAGATCTGCTGGGGAACTGCTCTTATCAAATTGATTCTATACCCATATGAAAAATAAATTCCTAACCCCTCTTTCACCTTAAAAAATGCTAAAATTAAAAAAGCAAATTAAAATGGGTATATTCAACTTATTTGAGGGATTTTCTTTTTGCTACTAACATGCTACACCACTTTTAATGTAAAAAATATCTGAATTTCTTTCATAGACATTTAGGAACGCCAAGGAACATTCCTTTTTAATGTTTGATAGGCCTGATTCCCCCAGGCCATCTATTTCTCAGCACTAGGACCACAGAAGTTAATACAATTGTTTTCTTTTGTGCTTTTGGAGTCAGTGCTCAGCAAGCAGCAAGTATACACACTCATTCATCTTTTCCCTTGTTAACCAACTGCCTACTATTCTGTAAAATCACAGAAATGAGAAGTTAATTTTAACTGTGCACACTGAAATGTTTGTGACTCCAGCTAGTGTCTTTGTATTTGACACTTGTAAACTCATTTTTTCCCTGATCTCAGAAAGCAGTCTTGGTCTTCTATTTGGTTTTTACTTTTAGTGTTTTCTACTGAGGCAGAGAGAAAACAATGAACAGCAGCTTGGCTTTTCTGTATTTGTCTAGTGATGGAAAAAATAATATAGATCCTTACACAGTATTCCCTGTTGATGACACACAGCTCTTGTTTAGAGGAAATGGGTTCAAAGAATGGAATAATAAGATAAAGAAGAAAGAAGAGCACAAGATAAAGGAGGTAACAGCACCCCAAGACTTAAATACTGTCAATGATCTGAAAAACTGAGAAATACTTTTAGGCTTGTTGGGATCAAAATCCTCTCTAGTTCTCTAGAGAACTGTTCTTTATGCTCCTAAAACTGATTTACTATTTTTGCATTACTGATGTTTCTATGACCTTATGACATCAAGTTTATGGACTCAAATTTTAATTGTTATCAAAAAGATGGTGACTGCAGCCATAAAATTAAAAGCCACTTACTCCTTCGAAGAAAAGTTACGACCAACCTAGATAGCATATTAAAAAGTAGAGACATTACTTTGCCAACAAAGGTCCATCTAGTCAAGGCTGTTTTTCCAGTAGTCATGTATGGAGGTGAGAGTTGGACTATAAAGAAAGCTGAGCACCGAAGAACTGATGCTTTTGAACTTAGGTGTTGGGGAAGTACCTTGGGCTGCAGGAGATCCAACCAGTCCATCCTAAAGCAAATCAGTTCTGAATATTCATTAGAAGGACNATCTAGTCAAGGCTGTTTTTCCAGTAGTCATGTATGGAGGTGAGAGTTGGACTATAAAGAAAGCTGAGCACCGAAGAACTGATGCTTTTGAACTTAGGTGTTGGGGAAGTACCTTGGGCTGCAGGAGATCCAACCAGTCCATCCTAAAGCAAATCAGTCCTGAATATTCATTAGAAGGACTGATGTTGAAATTGAAACTCCAATACTGTGGCCACCTGATGCGAAGAGCTGACTCGTTTTAAAAGTCCCTGATGCTGGGAAAGATTGAAGGCAGGAGGAGAAGGGGACGACAGAGGATAAGATAGTTGGAAGGCATCACTGACTTATTGGACAGCAGTTTGAGTAAATTCCAGGAGCTGGTGATGGACAGGGAGACCTGGCGTGCTGTAGTTCACGGGATCGCAAAGAGTCGGACCCGACTGAGCAACGGAACTGAACTGAAAATATACACCAGAATGGGGGAAACATTTTAGAATAAGATAATTATGTTTTATTTAAAATAGAACCCAACTTCTCTGGTGTCCAGTGGTTAAGAATTTGACTGCCAATGAAGGGAATCTGAGCTCACTCACTGGTCCAGGCAGGTCATATGCCACAGAGCAACTAGGCCTGTGTGCTACAAGTACTGAGCCAGTGCTCTAGAGCCTGGAAGCTGCAACTACTGAGTCTGTGTGCTCCAAATTTTGAGCCTGCACACCTAGAGTCCACGCTCAGCAACAAGAGACGCCACCACAATGAGAAGTCCATGCACCACAATGAAGAGTGGTCCCTGCTTACCACAGCAAAGAGTAGTCTCTGCTGCCACAAGTAGAGAAAGCCTGTGCACAGCAAAGAGACCCAGTGCAACCAAAAAATAAATTAAAAAAAGAATAGAACCCAAGATATATCTATGACAAAAATTCAATTATATGAAAAGATGTAGAATATGCTTTTTCAGCTAATTTATTATTATTATTATGATAACTGGTATTTAATAGACATGCACTACATGTTAGTTAGCAGATTGCTAATTTGTAGAATTGGAATAGAATTATATGGTAGGAAGAAATAAGAAGTTTATACAGGACATTTTACTCATTGCTACTTGAGATCTGATTCAATGGTGAAATTCAAACATGATATATCATTTTTCATTATAATAAAGTATAAAATAGTATATATCCTTCTTGATTTAATCATGCTAAGAACTTTCAACTTTGTGGAACTGATTTATAAATGATGTATAAAATGAAAAACATGTGCCCATGTTTCAGGAGTGCTAAAGTAATATTGGTCTACTGCCTGCATTTTTATAACACGCAATGTTACATGTTCTATAATGAGAAATGCAAATAAAACAAAATTCATAAACTCAATGGATTTTGAAACTGAAATAAAAATGTTAAAAATGCTTAAAAACCTTCAACACAAATTCTTCAAAGATATACAAGCTTGGTTTCTTTATTATAACTAGGAAAAGATAACTTGGACAAATAATGAGTTTTACTAACTTTATCAGGTCCAGTTTCAAACCCAAACTTACACAGAGGCATAGAAAGGAACACTTGCTGAGAGATCATTCTGCGTTATACTATACTAAACGTAATTTGCTTCTTATGCAGCATTTCTCAATACTGGAATTTTCAAAGCCTTGTTATTTAGAGTGAATTATGTTAGGACAAAGGGCCAATATAATCAAACAAACAGTTCACTTGTTGATGTTATACAAAGTAGTTCAAAAAAAGATTAAAATATGTTCCTATCTTTAAAGCAGCTTATTATTTCCAGGTAGGAAAAGTAGTTTTTGCATGGAGATATCTGGACGCATCATTTGGGGCAGAAGTATAATGTCGACAAAAGTATAGAGATGGAAATGTAATGACAACGTAGGTTGTGGCTCAATCCACAATGTGTTCATTGGTGTAGTTGCAGAGAAACCTTGAAAGGATTTCTAAAAGACAGTTATAGAACTCCTTGGCATGCTGCAGAATCTGAAATGTGTTCTTCAAACAGCCGGAGCCACTAGAAGTTTCAAAGCAAGGAAATGGCATGACAAGACTTGAAAGATTTGAAAGATTATTGAAAGATTTATCCATCAGAAAGATTGATACATGGGAGAATACAGAGAGATAAAGCAATCTGGAGATGTTACTCAAGTGAAAGCTGCCCTAAACTAGTGCTGGGTAAATAAAATTTGGAAGACTAGTTTGAAAATAAGAGGGCATATTTGTCAAGAAACATTCCTATGCTTGAAGCCTTTCCCAGTCTACCCAAGTAGAACTGTCTCCTCCTCAGTTTTAATTCCACTGAATCTTTTGCACACAGCAGAGGAAAGGGAAAACAATGTGATTTACAAAATATCTCTGACTTTTCACAGATATGCATTTTATTTTTTCAAAAATTTAGCAATGCCTCAAATCATTTTTAATTGACTTCTTACTGCTATGAGTTTCTTGGTTTCAGTTAATATGTAAAGGGAATAAGAAAAAGATCAATTTAACAGATTTAAACTGAGGAAGGGCAAAAACAGGAGCTTAAGAAATGTTTTATTAAATATATAAAATATTCAAAATATTGGGCATAAATTAAAGCAAAAACAAGATACTTTTCATCTATTCCACCGGGTATAGATTGAGAAGTTTGGTATACACTGTACTGCTACAGTATGGAGAGGCAGAAATTCTAACACATTGTTGGTGGGAGTACTAATTGGAAACAACCCTGTGGAAAGCAATTTGGCAGTAAAACCGATATTCTAATTGCACGTTCTCACTGACCTAGCAACTCTACTTCTAGATCTACCCACACTCGTATAAAACTGCGTATATAAGAATTTTCATTTCATATTCATTCATATTTGCTTATAAAATAAGTTGACAAAGAATTTCAAGTCAATAATTATTTATATAAACTATGATATATCTTTATTATGGAGTAGTTTAAAGTGTTCAAAAATTGTATACCTTTTTGAATTGTAATGTACACAACCAAAATTATTATTTTTTTTTAAGGAAAAAAAAGACATCTGTAACAGCTTCATAAAGGATGTAGATACAAAGTCCTGTTGAGGATGGCTACTTTCAAGAGAAGCTAGAAGACATTTCAGAGCTTTTATTATAGTCTTTTTATACTGTTCATTGTCAACTCTATGATGTTAGGAAAAAAAGATGACAACAGTATTCATTCTCTACATTCTGAGCTGTGAGAGCTGCTTTACTCTGCAGTGGCCAGGTTGATCATGCACCCAATGGAGCAAATCATGTGTACTCTAACATAAAGTGTCTCAGGATCATATTTAAAATAATTGTCAGACAGCACTCCACTCTTTATCAATGAAGGGCTAGATAAAAATATAAGCACCTTTTTGTTACTGGAAAGTAATTCCTCTACAAAACAATGGCTTTCTAAATTAATCCTTAATATGATGTTTCTATTATTTTTACCTGGGGAAAAGTTATAAGAAGATATATCTATTTTAATTTGCATTTTCCTTTTTCCTCTTGAGCAAACCTGAATTACCTTACTGTGTTTGAAATAAAAGGATAAAATAACCTAATTATAGAGTAATTTCTTCAAATAAAAAAGAAATTGATCTCAGATAGACCATTTATCTAAACACTGGCTAAAGGCAAACACTAACTAAATAAAGATTAACAT
>SJYT01058719.1:398532-432662 GCA_006410635.1 Cephalophus harveyi | reverse complement strand
CAGGCGGCGCGTCCCCTGGCGAGCCGGTCCCCTCGTCCCTGGAAGGGATTTCTCTGAGTCTCAGCGTCTCACTCGCTAGCCGCTATTTCCCCCGCGGCCCAACTCCGGACCCCGCCCCGCAACCTGCGCGAATTTCAGAGATTCCAGCGCGGCCGCGGCGGAGCGCGCGGGGCCCCTCCGCTGAGTTCCTGCGCCGCGCGCCGGCCGCCGGCCGTCTGCCTTCTCCCCGGGTTCTCAGAGCCCAGGCGCCTTTCCCTCGCGAGGCGGCACCGGCTGCTGCCGTCCCTGAGGCGGGCTCCTGAGTGTACTTTCCCACTTCGGAGAATCCCCTCAGGTCCTGCCTGGGAAGCGCTTCTCTTTGTGTCTACACTTGTGAGTTGTATCTCAGGGCTCTTAGACGCTCTTGTGTTTGTGTCTCCCTGATTCCCCGCCCGCCCCGGCTCACTTCGAAATAAACTGAAGACCGAGTGGGTTTAGTCTCAGACAGCAGCCCCCTTTCCTTTCTGAATTTTTCCTTTCCCGATGGATGTAATTGGAAACATAACACAGGTAGTAAATCCACAGTGTGGCAGCTTTAGTGCCATTGTTCAGCCAGTGCCCTCTCCTACTTTTCCTGAGTCCTTCTAGAATTCTCTCACTTTTCCTGAGTCCTTCTCGAATTTTCTCCCTTCGTTGGATGTAATTGTTGGATGTAATTATGTCTTTGGCAACCTATTTCCATAGATGGCGGGGTTAGCGCCTGTCTGTAATGAGACGGCAGTCCCACCCACTGTTGGCTGTTTCTGCCTGTCGGTCTCTGGAACTGGGAGCGAGCCTCAGGCCGCCCCTGCTGCCAGCCGGCGGCCGCCTCTCCTGTGATGAGTCCAGCCTCACCCTCACTGGAGGCTGTTTCTCCTGCTCACTTAATCCCCTGATGGGGTCTGACGGCTCTAATTGGCGAGGCGAGTTCAGTGTGTCGTGCAGCCTGTAGCTGGAAGCTTTCCTGCCACTAGCTCTGTGTTCTCTATTTTGCAGCTTTTCTGGTAATTAAAATTAGTCTTTTTCCTGTTTCTTGGCTGCTTCTCATTCATCCACACATGTTGTACAAACAGCCAGTCTCTGCTTTTTATGGCTACCCTCAGGATCTGGGCTGATTTCTTGTTCCATAGCGAAGACAAATGTGTGTGTTCACATTTAATGCTTCTCTACCCTTCCATACTTTTTTATTTTCTTTTCCCCACTTTCTAGTAATTAGGTTATTTTCTTTATGTGTTAACTGAGGGATTGTTGCCGAGATTCGACTTCTCTGGGCTTTTTCTCTGCTTCGCTGGCTCCACTCTGGAGTCAGGCTGTTGGTTGAGGGAGAGAATCACCAGGACTTTTATAACCTCTTTAAATATATTACGAAATAGATTCAAAGTCTAAAAGCTTAAAGCATTTTCTTTTATTGTGCAGTGGGGTTTTGTCTTTTAAGTGTTTATTATAATTGAACACATCCAGCCTTAATGGGGGTACAGAGGTTGAGCTTGTTTATAGTTTGCTTCACTTTCTAGAACACCTTTATATTACATGTGATTTTTATAATTTGGCATTTGAGTCATTATCTCATGTATTACATGTATTTTCTTTCAACTAGTGTTGTTTCAGAAAGGATTTAAAATGGCTTACAGGAATTTTTTCAACTAAAAAATTAATCAAAAATGTAGGTCAGTCACATCAAGACATGGGGTAAAGTGGTAATAGTAGGAGAGATATGAAGCCAGGAATGAGGTTTCAAGAGAAAAATCCGTTTACATTTTGTTAGAAATGGATCTCTCAGTGTACCATGAAAATAGTAGCCAATGTAAACACGGAAACACTACCAGTCACATGATTCATGGCACCCCCTACAATTAACATGAATAAGGAAATTTATGTTTCAAATAATGTGGATGGATTAAATCTTCTTTTCCTTTTTTAATAAAGGCTTATATATAAAGACTTATATTTTGACTTTTATAAAGGAAGTTATATTGTAAGAATGGGCCAGAAATATTTGTAACAAGATGACATAATGGGACTTTGAAGGGTATCTGATAATTTAGAGATGAAGAAAGGAAAGGATGAACCTGGTTAATTTCTGTTATTTCAAATTTAGACTGTTAGCTTCAAGTCTTAATTTAAGGGTCACTGGGCTATATGGACACATTTCAGCAAGATTTCAGGATAGATGACTTTATATTGTTCCATTTTATGGTATTCTATATTAATACTATATATTATATATTAACATCCTCTCGTGTGTTATATGTGGCTATATGAGTCTTTTTTTACTTCAACATCTTCCTGAAATTTTGAGAATTTTGCTGTGATGGACTATATCTTTGTGCTGCATATTTGAAAAGTATGAAAAGTAAGTATTTATTTAGATCATATTCACCTTGGTATTCTATTACATCCACAGGGTTCAGGAATATGCAGTTCAACGTTTGAAATTAGAAAAAACAACTGCATAAAGTAAGAAACTAAAAAAAAAAAAAATTCCTTGTAGTAGGTCTGCCAAAAGGAAACTAACTCCTCTGTTTTCCCAATTTTCTCACATGCATCAAAACTAAGATTTTCTATTATTCTCATGTGAAAATGGGATTTTAAAATACTGTCTTCACTTACAATTGTAATTAAAAAACTTGAGTATTATTCATTACCTCTTATAAAATCCTAATTCTGTTTCCTTTGAAAAGTCATTATTAAAACATCTTATGTTTCTAGTTCAGAATGAAAGTGACTTTTTTAAAAATATAACCAGTTACTCATAGTCTACCGTAGTAGCATTTGAACATTAAATCAATTAAAATATCATTTGTAAGTGAGTTAAGTGGTTTAGTAAGTCATTTTCTCCATACTCTGGTTAGGGTACCTGGACCTAGCTGTCATGTTGCTTATCTGAGCTTGTTGAGATGGTTATCTTTGTGTAAATGTGTTAATCTCTTTATCTCCTGGTCCCCAGTGGGCAAGTGAGCAGATGTAGAACATCTGGAGCAGTTGAGTTGCCTCTGAGCTTTTGTCTTATTTTTGTTACAGATTTTTTTCTTTAAATTGTGCCCTCTTTTTTTTTTTTTCCTCTCCTTTCATATGACTCAAATAAGCTTCTAGATTCTTGTTAGTAGACCATAACTACAATTATATCCCAACAAACTGTACCATAAAACACAGGGAAACCCAGAGCAATACTTAAATCAAATTTAGTCCTTTTTCTTGGATTGCCTTCTTTGCTTAATAAAGCCACTTTCAGCATTTGCATATCATATTCTGTTTTGATGTTTCAGTCCTCTATACTATATGTTAAAAAGAATAACAAGTGTGAAAATACTTACAAACAAAATTAAAGATGTTAAAATCTTGCATCGCCCATATACACTAGTGTTCCCTATAAGTGTAAATAAAACATGAATATCCAAAAGTAAGCTTTCACTTGAACTGGACAACTTATGATGATTTTTATTTTGTTTTAGGTTTCTTAGAACATCAGTTTTACTACTTACATCACAGCTGTTTTGTGAAAGCAGAAATAAACATATCCTAATCAGACTTGGAAAATATACTGACTTAATTAACAGCTGTTTCAGTTACCAACACTAAAGAACATAGACTACTTTGTAGATGTCTTGATAACATCTGCAACTGCATCCATTAAGTGGTGTGAGAGAGAGAGCTCTATTTGGCTGTTTTGGTGCTCATAGTGCAAGCCTATGCTCACAGAAGCTGTGGACATACCTGACTTCTAAGAGGTTCTTGTGCTCACCCTCTGCAACATCTTTGTTTAGCAAAAAAGTTCTTCCTTAGAAGAGAACAGAAAACATTGGAAGTTAAATAATTTAGAAAACAGAAGTAAAACTTTGAATATTAAAAATTTAAAAATAAATTTACGTATTAGTTTACATACAGTAGCTTTCTTTAGATAAGCACTTCCATTTTTTCTTAGATAAGTCTTCAGTACAAGAATGACTATCTATTTTAATATATTTATAGATGTCTAATTTCCATTCCATATAGCATTGCATTGCCAAGATCTTCTTATATGAAGAAAGAAGTAGGATCAATTTGAACTAGGATCTGTTTGTTTATAAGCTCCTGTCTCTGTTTACATACCAATCTTCCCAATCTGAGATAAAAATTTCTAATGGCTTCTTATATTCTAAATGACTTTAAAGGATTTTCTTATGTGTATTGCACCTTGATTATTTCCCATCTCTTTCCTATTTTCCATCACTTTCCTATCTCTTGGGTGCATTAACTTGACATTTTTTGACATTTTGCACCAAATGAGAATAATCTTCCTTAAATACCCATCTTTATTCAACTCTCCTTTGTCTGTTTTATACCTGGACTCACAGCTTTCTTTTTTCAAATTTGTATAATCCAGTTTAAGGATTGTATATAGGTCTTTTTTTGAGAAGGAAATGACAGCCCACTCCAGTATTCTTGCCTGGAGAATCCCATGGACAGAGGAGCCTGGCAGACTATAGTCCGTGCTGTCGAAGGAATCGAGCACAACTTAGCAACTCAACTACCACCACCAGAGGTCTTTCTGTATAGAACTAGACTGTATGCTTCCTGTGGGCCAGGAACTAAATTTCCCCCACACTCTGATGAAACTTGTCTTTAAACATTTTTATTGGTTGCGTAGTGTCCATATAGGAAGCCTCATTAGTTTGTCAGAGATTCTCTCCAACAGCCTGCATTTTGAAGCAGAAGCAGAACATTTTCACCACCTACATTTCTGTTCACCAGTAAGCCTGTAGATAGCAATTGTTACCACTAGATGGCAATCATGTTCTAATTAGGAATGCCAATTTCTATCCTAGGGATTTTCGGAATTTTTAGGGAACTCAGAGTAACCCCCAAACTAGTAATTGAGACTATACGAAGAGTTTTATATATCTACTTTAACATACAACATCTAATAAAAACGTCAACAAGTTGCAAAGTGTCAAAATTTTAATAGCTGATCTTGCACTTCAGAGCTATTATTTGTTGAGAGCAAACTATACATTTGGGGCTTCCTTTGTAGCTCTCAGTTGGTAAAGAATCTGCCTGCAATGCAGGAGACCCAGGTTTGATTCTTGGGTTGGGAAGATTCCCTGGAGAAGGAAATGACAATCCACTCCAGTATTCTTGCCTGGAGAATCCCATGGACAGAGGAGCCTGGTGGGCAACAGTTCATGGGGTCACAAGAGTCAGACGCGTCTCCACCACCACCAACTATACACAAGGCATTGAAACAGGTATGCTTTAGATGAACTGTCCATTTTATTCTAGTAATCTAGCTGAGAAGGCAATGGCAACCCACTCCAGTACTCTCATGGAGCGGAGAAAATCTCATGGGTGGAGGAGCCTGGGAGGCTGCAGTCCATGGGGTCGCACAGAGTCTGACAAGACTGAGCGACTTCACTTTCACTTTTCACTTTCATGCATTGGAGAAGGAAATTGCAACCCACTCCAGTGTTCTTGCCTGGAGAATCCCAGGGACGGGAAGCCTGATGGGCTGCCGTCTATGGGGTTGCACAGAGTCGGACACGACTGAAGCGACTTAGCAGCAGCAGCAGCAGTCTAGCTGAAACTCAAGCTCAAATGGCCTGCCTCCACCATGTGTTTTTAACCAGTTCACTAACCCAAACCCTATTTTGATTAATCAAATCACCACTAACAAGTACCAGATCCAAAGAATAGACCTAATGTACAGAAAATACAATAAATGAAAAATAATTTTAGTACAAGTGCATAACAAGTTTAATGCCGTATTAAACGTACTGGTTGGCGGTTTATAGCATTTTTGTTTATTCTCAGAGACATGATTCATTCAAGTGACATGTATTAGGAAGTTGCTTTTCTAAACACTATACATACATGAACTGAGGTTTTAGTGAAACTTCCATGTCAACACTTCAAAAAGTGAATAACTATAGATTCTCTCATTCTAGTGTTTTGCCTGGATAATACTTAATTCAAAATGCTAACTGGCACAAGACAGTCCACAGTTGTGGAAGAAAATACAGAGTTTTCACAACATGTACTGTTTGTTTAGAAGAGATTAGATTTTGGTGATCCAAATGTATTTGTCATCAATTCTATTTATATCTGGTTTGTGCTCTTCGTAAATTAAAAAAAAAAAGTATTTTCCTGTCACCATGTCAGTTTCAGCCTAGCATCCAGAAATTGGGCTGTGTTCTTTCTTACTCACTCACTTTCAAGGTAACTAATAACAATGAAGGTATTAGGACTCCACTGGCAATTGTTTCCTTAGTGGAGAAGGCTCTCTCTGGAAAGTCTCTGTGGCTTTGCTGCTGACAATGGTAAAAACTTGCTTTGTGTCTGTGAAATTTTGAGATATAATTCATAAACTATGCAAGTACAGACACGACACCATAATTTTGTGCTTAAATAGCATCTTTCTTGTAAGGATACCAGACCCATTTAATACAGTGACAAAATTAATCAATACAGTATAGCTGCATGACATGGCTTTTATACACCTCTCATTATTTCCTGTGCCACATCATTTGCGAAGGTACACAAACTTTATATGAAGGGAGAGAATAATACACTGTGAACTTGCTTTCAGTTGCAATTGGTGAAGAGACATTTCTAATGAGATGAAAATACATCACTTCAGGTATCCAAGTACAATATAATGCAATTTTTTCATCCAGCATTAACCAGTACTTAATTATTAGCTGGCCAAGGTTGGCAGTCTTATAGTGAAGAGAAAGGAATCTCTGATGGATAGTCCCACGGAAAACCAGAAGGCTGAATAAGGTGGCATCATGTCAGCTCAGGCTTCTGCTAATGAGAGAGGAGATGGTGATAAAAACCCAGCAGAAGAAGAAATTATATCAAAACTCAGTGGAAAACAAAAGAAAAAATTCACAATATTTGCTGGAAAATGACAGCAGTGGGTGTTCTACACTCATAGTGAGCCTTTAGGACGATGCCACCAACAGTGACAGGCCCCGAAGGGTAACAGTATATTTGTTTTACAGTGGAAATCAGCACACTTAATGTGTAATGGTCTATATTATTGGTGATAACTGCATGTTTGACCAGGAGAATTTTGAAAACTTTTAATAGAATAGCCATTAAACAGTTTTAAGTCATTTAACAATTTAATGTTGAATTCTCAGAGCAATGTGGGTGTTAGCAAAAATCACATTCTCAACTGTAAACCTTTTTAATATCTAATATACTTACCAGTTAAAATTAAAAATAGACAAGAGGAATGTTCCAAGTGTTTTTCATGTAAGTGAATACTTATTTCTTGTTTCCTATCTCAGCATTTATTTTTTTTGTATTACTTAATAGTCTTGTATTTATGAAAAGAGTTCTGAAATGGATTTTTATTTGTAAGATCCCTAATTTGAATTTCTTTTTGCCACTGATACTTGGATAGCTGTTTTCTGAAGTACACCAGAAAGAAAAACACCAATACAGTATACTAATGCATATATATGGAATTTAGAAAGATGGTAACGATAACCCTGTATGCGAGACAGCAAAAGAGACACAGATGTATAGAACAGTCTTTTGGACTCTGTGGGAGAGGGAGAGGGTGGGATGATTTGGGAGAATGGCATTGAAACATGTATAATATCATATATGAAATGAATCGCCAGTCCAGGTTTGATGCGTGATACTGGATGCTTGGGGCTNGAAAGATGGTAACGATAACCCTGTATACGAGACAGCAAAAGAGACACAGATGTATAGAACAGTCTTTTGGACTCTGTGGGAGAGGGAGAGGGTGGGATGATTTGGGAGAATGGCATTGAAACATGTATAATATCATATTTGAAAGGAATTGCCAGTCCAGGTTCAATGCATGATACTAGATGCTTGGAGCTGGTGCACTGAGATGACCCAGAGGGATGGTACAGGGAGGGAGGAAGGAGTGGGGTCCAGGATGGGGAACACGTGTATACCTGTGGTGAATTCATGTTGATGTATGGCAAAACCAATACAATATTGTAAAGTAATTAGCCTCCAATTAAAATAAATAAATTTATATTAAAAAATAATAAAGACATCAGGAGAAGAAAAAAAATAAATTTAAATGGGCTATTAACTGTCACATGTACTGTATCTCTCCCTGCCACATCAGTTTTCCCTGCTGATGGTGTGGTTATGAAGACCAGAATTAGACTTTTTAGCATTTGGGTCCATAGATAGAAAGGGCCCTTGGTCTTCCTTTTTGACCAGACATGAGGATAATTATTCCTGGCAACAGCTGACCTTTGCCAATTAGCTATTTTGGGAGCACAGAACATTTCAGGCAGAATGAAACACACGTTAGTGTTGAAACTTCATCACTATCATATGGCTCGTGTATATTTTTGTTATTTACATGTCTCAGAAATAGTCACTCTTGGTATTTACTATCTGGTCATAAGCATGCTAATTCACTTCAATTGTGTCCAATTCTGTGTGACACTGTAGACTGTAGCTCACTAGACTTCTGTGTCTGTGGGATTCTCCAGGCAAGGATACTGGAGTGGGTTGCCATGCTGTCCTTCAGGGGATCTTTCCAACCCAGGGATCAAACCCGCCTCACGTCTCTGATGTCTCCAGTATTGGCAGGTGGGTTCTTTACCACTAGCGCCACTTGGGAAGCCCACCAACTACTTAGCTTATACTTAATGCATCTCTCCTATTTCTCTTTATTTTACACTTAATACATACTGTGAATTCTGGCTTTGTCTAACAAATATTCTGCTCACCAGTTATTTACAGATACTGAAAACATCTTTAGAAGTTTGGCCTATGCTTTACAAGCTACCTACTTATTTATCTAGTGGGTTTGGATAATCTCCAAAACAAATGCAATCTATAGACTGAGTGCCTGAAATTCACTTAGGACCCAATGAGTTAGAATCTCTGTGAGAAGGATCTACATCCTGCATGTGACAAGCTCTCCAGATGATTCCACTGTGCAACCATTTTTCTCTGCCCCATTCCACCATGAAACCCACCTGAGAAACCATATGGATGTACTGAGAGTTTCTACCCCTTCTCTGTTGTGCATACTATTTCATCTCATCCACCTGAGTTATCTCTTTTTAGATAAAACTTATACAAGCCCCATTTCACTCTAAAGCTCTATCTAGTCATTGAACAAGTTACCAGTTTAACTTCTCAAAGATTAAAGCAATCAACTGAGAACAGTCTCTTCATTTAAAATGTTTTCTTGGTATCTATTACCATTTTCTACTTAATCCTGTGAATACTGGGCTACTATGTTTATAGTATTTTAATTTATGTATATATTTATTTTATTAATGTTGAACTCCTACTTTGTGTATATTTGCACTGAGCAATTACAAGAGTTTAGGTGGCAATTGAGGAAGGAGTTAAAATAAAATAACCCATACAAACTCCATGTATGTTCTCTTATGGAAATACTTATGAGACAAGAAAGCACACTTGACTATTTGGCTATCTCCCAGGAGAGAGAGGTAATGGAAGAGGAGGGGAACAAGAGACAGGGAGGATTTAAATTTTAAAAAATGAAAACATGTCTAAGTAATTATAGAGGATTTTCCTTGACCACTTCAGTAGAACCAGAGAAGTTACCCATCTTTAGTGAACTGTTATTTTGTATGGTGTGTAGAAATTGTCATATAATGAAAAGGGCATTCTTAGAATTTCACTTTAAATTACCCTATGTATTTACTTCAGAGAGCATAGCTTTTTGCTAAATAATTCTGAAGACCTATTTGTATTAAATTGATTATGGCATATGTTGTCTTCATGCAAACTCTCAGCAGTATAAATTCATGAAAGTGTCACACACTAGAGCAGAAAATGAAAATCTTAGTGAATAAAAAACTATTTTAGAGAGTAGACACCAGATGCAATCAGAAAATGTTTGGTCCTGACTTTGTTTTTTATTTTGATTATAAATATTCTATGAGACTTTTTATTAAGCAAACTGTTCTTGGTACCAAAGGAAATTTTTCTTCTATTACACAAGCTTCAGAATTGTCTATTGACTTAATAAGGTAGCTGTTTTGATTAGTAAAATATTATCTTAATATTTAATATTTAATTTTATTGACCTTTGATTGAACTGACCCTGTTTATTCAAACCAAATGAAATAAAACTTCAATCTAATGTGAGGCCCATTATCTGTATAAAGGAAAAGATATTCCTGATAGAATTCCTGAGAAATAGAAGTTCCTGTTAGGTTTCAGACGTGTGGATCACAAGTACTGCTCTGACATTCGACATTACAGGAAGTATGAAGGATCAGTTGCTTACAAAGTGCTACAACAGTCTCCTGATCCATCAGTGAGCACTGGGGGGATACCTGAAGGTGTTTGGTCTTGGTTAGACTTTCAGTTCAGCTGTAGTTCAGTCTTTCGGTCGTGTTTGACTCCTCTAGACCCATGGACTGCAGCATGCAGGCCTCCCTGTCCATCACCAACTTCCAGAGTCTATTCAAACACATGTCCAATAAATCAGTGATGCCATCCAACTATCTCATTCTTTGTTGTCCCCTTCTCCTCCTGCCTTCAATCCTTCTGAGCATCAGGGTCTTTTCCAATGAGTCAGTTCTTCACATCAGGTGGCCAAAGTATTGGAGTTTCAGCTTCAGCATCAGTCCTTCCAATGAATATTCAGGACTGATTTCCTTTAGGGTGGACTGGTTGGATCTCCTTGCAGTCCAAGGGACTCTCAAGAGTCTTTTCCAACACCACAGTTCAAAAGCATCAATTCTTTAGTACTCAGCTTTCTTTATAGTCCAACTCTCACATCCATATATGACCCCTGGAAAAACCATAGCTTTGACTAGATGAATCTTTGTTGGCAAAGTAATGTCTCTGTTTTTAATATGCTGTCTAGGTTGGACTGCAAGGAGATCCAACCAGTCCATTCTGAAGGAGATCAGCCCTGGGTGTTCTTTGGAAGGAATGATGCTAAAGCTGAAACTCCAGTATGTTGGCCACCTCATAAGAAGAGTTGACTCATTGGAAAAGACTTTGATGCTGGGAGGGATTGGGGGCAGGAGGAGAAGGGGATGACAGAGGATGAGATGGCTGGATGGCATCACTGACTCGATGGACGTGAGTCTGAGTGAACTCTGGGAGATGATGATGGACAGGGAGGCCTGGCGTGCTGCGATTCATGGGGTCGCAAAGAGTCAGACACTACTGAGCGACTGAACTGAACTGAACTGAGGTTGGTCATAACTTTTCTTCCAAGGAGGAAGTGTCTTTTAATTACATGGCTACAGTTACCATCTGCAGTGATAAAATAAAATCCTTTACTGTTTCCATTGTCTCCCCATCTATTTGCTCGAAAGTGATGGGACTAGATGCCATGATATCAGTTTGCTGAATGTTGAACTTTAAGCCAACATTTTCACTCTCCTCTTTCACTTTCTTCAGGAGGCTCTTCAGTTCTTCTTCATTTTCTGCCATAAGGGTGGTATCATCTGCATATCTGAGATTATTGATATTTCTCCCAGCAATCTTGATTCCAGCTTGTGCTTCATCCAACCCAGCATTTCTCATGATGTATTCTGCATATAAGTTAAATAAGCAGGGTGACAATATACAGTCTTGATGTACTCCTTTCCCAATCTGAAACCCAACTGTTGTTTCATGTCCAGTTCTAACTGTTGCTTCTTGGCCTGCATGCAGATTTCTCAGGAGGTAGGTCAGGTGGTTAGACATTAGGTAAGCTATTAATTCACCTTGCCAAACAGTTACTATATATTGCATATGGATAGAATGAAAAGTTCCTCTTTCATTACTAATTCTCTTTACTGTAAGCAATTACCCTCATTAGATTTTTTTTTTAATGCCCTAGATTCCTGCAGCAAGTGGAACACTTTAAATTTTACTTTCCTCCTTGAATCAGTTTTATCATTAGATTATAAAAGGGCAATAGATATATCTGAAATATCAGTATTATGACATACATTTAATCTCATTTTGTTTGAGCAAGACTGAATTGCCAGTAACAGTGAAAGTTTTAAAATTATAATGCCAAAATAAAGTCTAATTATGTGGGCATTTGGATAAATTAGACAATCATGTGAAAGACAGTGGTTGGCTTCTCATTGGTGGAAATTTGAGTTCCCGACAAAGATAAAACATTCCAAAATTTGGGAATGTTCAAATTAATTTAAAATAATGAAAATTACTTTCATTCTTTGTTGTTTATGATGAAGCTATATATATTACAAACTTAAGTTTTATGGCACATCTAAATTCTTTATTTGGGTCTTTTTGGTCCTGATATGAGAAACTCCTTTAAATGGACAGATTTGCTCAGCACATGCCATTTTTAATAAAAAGAAGATTGAAGAAAGTCACGAATCCATCTTCCTTTTCCATCCCAGTCTAGCATGGTTTAATCTGCAATATTTTCTAAAATTTGTTTTATAAAATAATGTTTTACATTGCTTGGTTATAGAATCACATACAAATTTATCATCCATTAGGATAAATATGCTTAACACTAATACTCATTTTTGTGATTTTTCAGAAGATAGAAAAGTAAAAAGTGTACAAATAATAAATGCTGGGGAAAGTGAGGAGAAAGGGGAACCCTCCTACACTGTTGGTGGGAATGTACATTGGTGCAGCTCCTTTGGAGAACAATATGTAGGTTTCTTTTAAAAATAATAGTTGCCATAAAATCCAACAATCCCGCATCTGTATATGCATGTGTGCATGTTTAGTCGCTTCAGTTGTGTCCGACTATCTGAGACCCTATAGACCATGGCCTGCTAGGCTCCTCTGTCCATGGAATTCTTCAGGCAAGAATAATGGAGTGGGTTGCCATTTCCTTCTCCAACTTCTGTATATCTATCTATATCTATATATAGAAATATATACATATTCCATATATATATGTGTGTATATATATAGAAAAAATGAAAACTCTCACTCAAAAAAAAAAAAATACATGCACCCTTATATTCATAATAACACTATTTACAATTGCCAGTACATGATAGCAGCCTAAATGTTCACTGGTAGATGAATGGATAAGGAAGATATGGTATATATTCACAATCAAATTCTACTCAGCCATATAAAAGAATGAAATCGTGTCATTTGCAGCAATGTGTATGGACCTAAGAGATTATTGTACTAAGTGAAGTAAGCAGACAGAGAAAAAAAAATGTCATATGACATCACTTATATGTGGAATTTTCAGGAAAAAAATGATACAAGCAAACTTATTTGCAAAACAGAAATAGACTCACAAATACAGAGAACAGAATTGTGGTTGCTGAAAGGCAAGGGGAAAGGGAGGATAAATTAGGACTTTGGGACCAACAGATACATTCTACTGTATACAAAATAGATAAATAAGGACAGGAAATTATATCTAGTATCTTGTAACAACATAAATATGTATGAATATATATGCAAATATATGAATCCTTGTGTGTGTATATATATATACACACATATATTGCAGTCCCATGGACTGCAGCACCCCAGGCTTCCCTGTCCTTCACTATTGCCTGAAGTTTGCTCAAATTCATGTCTTGAGTCTATGATGTTATCTAACTATCTAATTCTCTGCCTTCCCCTTTATCCCTTTTCCTGCCTTCCCCTTTATCCCTTTTCCTTCAATCTTTCACAGCATCAGAGTCTTTTCCATATGACTGTGCAATTTTCCTCATGGGTATATAGCCAAGAGAATTGAAAAAAGATGTGCCCATGAAAAAACTTGAACATAAATGTTCATAAAATCACTCTTTAAAATAGCTCAAAAGTGAAGACAATCAATATATTCATCAACTGATGATTGGATAAACAATATATGGCATTTTCATACAATGGAATATTAGTCATATAAAGAATGAAATACTGATACATGCTACAACATGGGTTATCCTTAAAAGCCTCATTCTAACAAAAGAAGTCAGACACAAAGATCATGTGTAGTGTGATCTGTTTATATGAAATTTCCGAAATAGGTAAATCCATAGAGTAAGGCTGGATTGGGAATGAGGAATGACCTCAAATGGTTGTGGAATTTTTTTTTTTTTTTTTGGAGATGAAATATTCTGAAATTAAAGAGAATTAAAGGTTGCACAAATCTTTGAATATCATAAAATCCCTGAGTTATGCACTTTAAAAAATGAGTGTTATAATATGTGAATTATATATATCTCAATAAAGCTACTATGGCAGGCTGCCTGGTGGGCTACAGGCTATGGGGTCTCAACAGTCAGACATGACTTAGTGACTAAACCACCAAATATAACAAATATGATATATATATGGGCTTCCCTGGTAGCTCAACTAGTAAATAATCCACCTGCAATGCTGGAGACCCCAGTTCAATTCCTGAGTAGGGAGGATTCCCTGGAGAAGGGATAGACTACCCACTTTGGTATTCTTGGGTTTTCCCTGATGGCTCAGATGGTAAAGAATCTGCCTACAATGCAGGAGATGTGGCTTCAATCCCTGGGTTCAGAAGTTCCCCTGGAAGAGGGAATAGCAACTCACTCCAGTTTTCTTGCCTGGAGAATACCCAGGGACAGAGGAGTCTGGAAAGCTACAGTTTATAGGATCACAAAGAGTTGGATGTGACTGAGTGGCTAAGCACAGCAGATACACACACACACACACACACACACATATGTTTGTATGTATATGTAATCAGAGTCCCTTGGACTGCAAGGAGATCAAACCAGATAAAATCCTGAAGGAAACCAACACTGAATACTCATTGGAAGGTCTGATACTGAATCTGAAGTTCCAATACTTTGGCCACTTGATGCAAAGAGCCAATTCATTGGAAAAGACCCTGTTGCTGGGATAGATAGAGCACAAGAGGATGCTACTGCTAAGTCACTTCAGTCGTGTCCGACTCTGTGCAACCCCATAGACGGCAGCCCACCAGGCTCCCTTGTCCCTGGGATTCTCCGGGCAAGAACACTGGAGTGGGTTGCCATTTCCTTCTCCGATACATGAAAGGGAAAAGTGAAAGTGAAGTCGCCCAGTCGTGTCCGACTCTTAGCGACCCCATGGACTGTGGCCTACCAGGCTCCTCTGTCCATGGGATTTTCCAGGCGAGAGTATTGGAGTGGGGTGCCATTGCCTTCTCAATGACACAAGAGGAAAAGGGAGCAGCAAATGATGAGATGATTAGATAGCATCACTGACTCAATGGACATGGATTTGAGCAAACTCTGGGAGATAGTGGAGGACAGAGAAGGCTGAGTGTCTTACAAACAGTCAGACAGAACTGAACAACAATATATATGTAGCTTAGGGGCTTAAAACAAATATTTTATCAAGTTCCTTGAATCTGGGATCAGGGCTTTGGGCCAGGTTTTGTGGGAATGATTTTCCTTGGCTTTCTGATATCTGAGACTTCCACCAGCATTCAACCAGCTAGACATGACTATGGCTGGGGAATAGCCTCATCTGGAAGCATCTTCACTTACATGTTGGTCAGTGGATGTTGTGTGTTCTGAGGCTTAGACTGAGCCTGTCAATCACTTATTCAGCACTCTTCCATGTACCTTGGCTTGCTTACCATGCATGGCAGCTGTAATGAACTCAGATTTATAAAATCAACTCAGGGCTCCACAAGCAAGTGTTCCAGTGAAAGTGAAGTCACTCAGTCGTGTCCAACTCTTTGCGACCCCATGGACTGTAGCCTATCAGGTTCCTCCATCCAAGGTATATAATATATTGCCTTCTCTGACACCACAATTATTGCATCATTCTGACACATTTTACTGATTTCAAAAGAGTCAAAAACTCACCTAGAGTCAAAGGGAGGAGGAAGAGAGCCTGTCTCTCAATGAGAGTCAATGAATTCATGACTGTATGTGTATGTGTGTGTTTTATGATGGAACACACATAAAATAAATTTAGCATCTTAACCACTTTAAGTTCACAACTCAGTAATGTTAAGTACATTCACAATCTCCTAAACACTTTTCATTTTACAAAGCAAAAAGATCTCTATACCTATTAAACAGCTTCCCCTTCTAGTTCCTGGTAAATACGTTTGCATTTTCTGATACTATGAAATTTATTACTCTAGATACTTCATATAATTGAGGGGGATCAACAATATTTTCTTTTTGTGACTAGCTTATTTCACTTAATATACTGTCCTCATCTCACATGCTAGTAAAGTAATGCTCATAATTCTCCAAGCCAGGCTTCAGCAATACATGAACCGTGAACTTCCAGATGTTCAAGCTGGTTTTAGAAAAGGCAGAGGAACCAGAGATCTAATTGCCAACACCCGCTGGATCATGGAAAAGGCAAGAGAGTTCCAGAGAAACATCTATTTCTGCTTTATTGACTATGCCAAAGCCTTTCACTGTGTGGATCACAATAAACTGTGGAAAATTCTGAGACAGATGGGAATACCACACTACCTGACAGGCCTCTTGAGAAACCTATATGCAGGTCAGGAAACAACAGTTAGAACTGGACATGGAACAACAGACTGGTTTCATATAGGAAAAGGAGTACATCAAGGCTGTATATTGTCCCCCTGCTTATTTAACTTATATGCAGAGTACATCATGAGAAACACTGGGCTGGAAGAAGCACAAGCTGGATCAAGATTACCAGGGGAAATATCAATAACCTCAGATATGCAGATGACACCACCCTTAAGGCAGAAAGTGAAGAGGAACTAAAAAGCCTTTTGATGAAAGTGAAAGAGAAGAGTGAAAAAGTTGGCTTTACAGTTCAACATTCAGAAAACGAAGATCATGGCATCCGGTCCCATCACTTCATGGGAAATAGATGGGGAAACAGTGGAAACAGTGTCAGACTTTATTTTGGGGGGCTCCAAAATCACTGCAGATGGTGTTTGCAGCTATGAAATTAAAAGATGCTTACTCCTTGAAAGGAAAGTTATGACCAAGTTAGATAGCATATTCAAAAGCAGAGACATTACTTTGCCAACTAAGGTCCATCTAGTCAAGGCTATGGTTTTTCCAGCGGTCATGTATGGATGTGAAAGTTGGACTGTGAAGAAAGCTGAGCAACAAAGAATTGATGCTTTTGAGCTGTGGTGTTGGAGAAGACTCTTGAAAGTCCCTTGGACTGCAAGGAGATCCAACCAGTCCATTCTAGAGGAGATCAGTCCTGGGTGTTCTTTGGAAGGAATGATGATAAAGCTGAAACTCCACTACACTGGCCACCTCATGCGAAGAACTGACTCATTGGAAAAGCCTCTGATGTTGGGAGGGATTAGGGGCAGGAGGAGAAGGGGATGACCGAGGATGAGATGGCTGGATGGTATCACTGACTCGATGGACGTGAGTCTGAGTGAACTACAGGAGTTGGTGATGGACAGGGAGGCCTGGCATGCTGCGATTCATGGGGTCACAAAGAGTCAAACACGACTGAGTGACTGAACTGAACTGAACTGAACTGAATGTCCTCAAGGTTCTCCCATGTTGTAGTGTCTATCAAAATTCCTTTTCTTGTTTCAGTTCATTTCAGTTCTGTCTCAGTCGTGTCTGACTCTTTGTGACCCCATGAACCGCAGCAGTCCTGTCCTCCCTGTCCATCACCAACTGCTAGAGTCTACACAAACCCATATCCATTGAGTTGGTGATGCCACCCAAGCATCTCATTTTCTTGTTTAATGCTGAATAATATTTCACTGTGGCTTCCTTGGTGGCTCAGTGGTAAAGAATATGCCTCTCAATGCAGGAGACAAGGGTTTGATCCTTAGGTTGGGAAGATCCCCTGGAGAAGTGGCAACACACTGCAGTATTCTTTCCTGGGACATTGCATGGAGAGAGGAGCCTGGTGGGCTCTAGTTAATAAGGTTACAAAAAGTCAGACACTACTGAAGCAACTCAATATGCATGCACACACCCATACTACATGTTATCTTCATTCACCTGTTGATGGTTTGCTTTTCATCAGCACTTGGTTTTCTTTCACATTTTGGCTATTATTAATAATTTTGTTATGATCAGGGGTAAACAAATATCTCTTTGAGTCCTTACTTTTTTGGGTATATATTCAAAAGTAAAATTACTAGATCAAATGGTAATTCTGTTTAAATATTTAAGCAATCAGTATAATATTTTCCATAATGGCTGAACGATTTTACATTACTACCAATAGTGAACAAGGGGTCCAATTTCCTCACATCCTTTACAGTTCTTGCTATTTTCTGTTTCCTTTGTCTCCTTTTAATTTACAGTAACTATCATAATGGATGTGAAATGGTGTGGCTATATTTTTAAATACTAATTGGGCAAGGGAAAAATTTTACCAATTAAACTGCTGACTTACCTAATCATAATAGCTTATTGTGTTGAATTTGAACTGGCCTTGTGACTTACCTTGGCACAGTAACAGAATGCAAGAAGAGGAACATTATAGGGCTTCAGAGAAACCTCAATAGGCATTGAAATTGGAAATCACCCTCTTGGAAATTTACCCTGGAACTTCCAAGTAAAGATCCCCCTTAGTCTACAACAGGATGAGAGTCTGTGGGAGCCTACAGTGAGTACTGCCATGTGAGTGAGACCCTCTTAGTCCATGCAGTCTCTATCAAGATGCCCATTAACTGCGACCAATAATTGTAGTGTCTCAGGAGTGGTCCCAGGAGAAAACATCAGGGGAATACCTAGTTGTTGAGGGAGTTTGTAATTTCCTCAGTTCTGTCTTGCTGCAGCTAAAATTTGAAGTGACAGATGGACCAGTGTTACAGCTGAGTTTTATTTGGAAAGCAAAGGAAAATAATGGTCAAGGTGTAAGGGCGGGCAGACACAACAGACATGAAGAGAAGAGAGGCCCGCTGCTCAATTTTGGCTCCCCTTTTTAAATGGTCTTTCTCCTCGCCCCTGAGCCTACCCTATGTAAATTGGGCTAGCTAAAAGGGCTGTTTGTTTTACCTGAGGTTCTCACTCTGGTCCTCATATCTTCCTTTGTTCTATTTTTGCAGATTATTTCCTTTCTTTGTCTTTTAGTCACCACCATTATGGACTCCTTTTTCCTATTCTAACTACCTAACATTCCCCCTCAAGAGATGGGAGGCCCAATTCTTTGGGAATAGGGGCTTTGAGGTCTCTCTGGCTACTTCCTGCTGAAATGGGATAGCAAGAGGCACTGGGCCTCCCCCTCTTGCTAGTCTCAAGCCTCAGAGTCCTTATAATGGTGTCCATCTAAGAGTGAGTGATATTTTCCATGGTTGGCTGTAGTTTTATATCTCCTTGTTGAACTGGCACTGCATTTTGTAGCTTGTTGACCTGGGCAGAGATAAAACAGATTAGACAATTGATAATACATGGGGCAATCACAAGCTCATCAATATGATGATTATAGGGATTAGTAGGGCCATTAGCCAGTTCCAAATTCCCCATCACCAAAAGAAGGATCCCTCAAAGAGAGATTGTAGCCACCTCGAGAAATTCCTAGCTCATTCTTTGAGGTCCTATTGGATTTGGAATGTTTTTCTTGAGGACTGTGAGACTTTCTTTAACTTAGCTGGAGGCATTTACCCAGAAACAACACATCTCATTCAAGATGGCTCAAGTTTCTCCTTGTTCAGGGATCAGGAGATCTATCTCCTCTCTATTTTGGAGAAAAACCCTACCAAGCTGTGTTGTCTCTTTAGAGCTGTACTGGGAAATCTTATCCCCAGAAACTGAATTTTGGGGGTATTCATTTGTAGCTCTGAAGAGGTATCTGAGATCTCCTAGGGGCTCACAGGTATATTGATTGTCTTCTTCTGTTTACTTCCATGGCTTGATTCATGAGTAGTGAATCCAGGAGTCGTACCTTGACTGCTGTGGAAATAGAAAGTATTACAGGGTAGGGGCCCTTCCATGTGGTCTGGTGTTGAGCCTTTGGGGACTCATCTTTCCAGACTTTGATTAGGACTTGAGTCCCTGGAGCATAGAGTGGTGGCTCTTGAGAATCTTTTGGGTCCTGGTTGACACCCCACAAGCGTATATCCTGTTGGAATTGCCCAATGGCAATTCTGGAGGTGCTGAGCGTCTGGATCTAGGAAGAGGTCATTGATATAAACAAAAGTTTTCCCATATAGCATCTCATAAGGACTAAGATCAACTGTTGCTTAGGGGCAATATGGGTGCAGAGGAGAGCTATTGGTAAAGCCTCCTTCCATCCCAGGAAGGTCTCCTGGGTTATCTATTTTATTGCTGATTTTAAGAATTGGTTGGCTTGGTTCTCTCTACTTTTCCTAAAGACTGGGGCCTCCAGGCACAATGGAGAAAATAAGTAAAGCCCAATGCTTTAGAGACTCCTTGGGAGGAGCTACCCCACATCCAAGGTCAGGGGTGTTGGCCGTGAGGAGATACCTCACATCCAAGGTAAGGAGCAGTGGCTGCACTTTGCTGGAGCAGCCATGAAGTGATACCCCACGTCCAAGGTAAGAGAAACCCAAGTAAGACCATAGGCGCTAAGAGAGGACATCAGAGGGCAGACAGATAGAAACCACAATCACAGACAACTAGCCAATCTGATCACATAGACCACAGCCTTGTCTAACTCAGTGAAACTAAGCCATGCCTTGGGGCCACCCAAGACGGCCAGGTCATGGTGGAGTGTTCTGACAAAATGTGGTCCACTGGAGGAGAGAATGGCAAACCACTTCAATATTCTTGCCTTGAGAACCCCATGAACAATATGAAAAGGTGTACTCTGGTTCATGGGGTTTCAGCATCAGACACGACTGAGTGACTGAACTGAACTGAACTGGGTGACCTTAGAAGTAAATTATGTCTCATTGTCAATTTGTAATGACCTGGGAAGACCAAATCTAAGAATGATTTCATGAAGCAGTTTTTTTTAACCACCTCCTCGACTTTCACAGTCCAGGTGGGAAAGCTTTCAATCCATCCTGTGAATGTATCTATCATGGCTAATAGGTATTTATACACCAGAAAACCTGGCATCTGGGTGAAGTCCATCTGCCAGTCCTCTCCTGGGTAGGTCCCACATTGGATGGGCTGGGACAGCTGGGGTCTTTGAGCTCCCTGGGGTTGTTTAATTGGCAAGTGGGACAAGGGGAGACCACTTGCCATATAGTTGTTTGGAGGCCTGTTCCTATGAAGGACCTTTCTAGTAATCTTTGGAGGGGCCTTTTCCCCTAAACGAGTGGTAGCATGTAAGGGGTTAACCAACTTCCATTGGAGATTTCCAGGCAGAAAAAAGAGTCCCTCATTTTGGAGCCACCCCATATGATCTTCTTGAAAGCCCTTACTCTTAGTTTTAAGAGTCTCACCTTCTGTATATGAAGGTGTTTCTGGCAAATTAGTCTGTGGAACTAAGGTGGAAATCCCTATTAGGTCATTGTTCTGAAATGCTTCTCTCTTAGCTGCCTGGTCAGCTGATTGGTTCCCTCGTGCCACTTCTGTGCTCCCTTTTTGGTGTCCTTTACAATGGGAGACTGATACCTCAGGGGGCAGATGAACTGCCTCCAGGAACCTAAGAATTTGACCACCATATTTGATTGGGGACCCTCGAGTGGTCAAGTGGCCTCTTTGTTTCCAAATAGCAGCATGTGCATGTAGCACCAGAAAGGCATACTTGGAGTCAGTGTAAATGGCTACTCTTTTTCCTTTTCCCATATCTGAAGCTCAAGTCAGGGCTGAGTTCAGCCAATTGGGCTGAACTACCTGGTGGCAAAGGTTTAGCCACTATGGTCTCAAAATTGGAGACTACTGCATGTCCGTTTCTTCTTTTTCCATCCAAGGCAAAGCTGCTTACATCAGTGTGCCAGATTTCCTTAGGATTGGTCAGCGGATCTTTTGACAATCCCCTTCAGGGTTTTGAGACAAAGTCCAGGGTTTCTAGGCAAGAGTGAAAGGGGAGAGAGCCCTTGGGGATAGGTAGGAGGGTAGCTGGGTTAAGAACCTCAAAAAGAGATATAGTCAGGACTGGATTTTCCATCAGCACTACTCAATATCTGAGGATCCTTTGATCAGACATCCCTAAATGGCCTCTCCCTTTCAGGAGTCATTTCACTTGGTGGCGGTAAAAATATTTTGCCCCCAAGAGAGAGTTTTAAAGCATCATCTATTAGGACTGGAATAGCTTCAAGATTTTGAAGGCAGGGAAAGATCTCGTCCCAATAAGGGAGTAGGACACTCAGGAGCCACCAGAAACTGGTGAGAAAATATTTGATCATCCAAGCAACAAAGAAGTGCTCAGGTGAATCTTTTAGTAGTTTTTCCCATAGCACCCAAAATGGTACAGGCTTGGAAGGAGTTCTGGAGTAAGAAGTCAGGACAGAGTAGGTAACCCCTGTGTCAACTAAGAACTTCTCAGACCTATCTGCCACGTCCAGTTGCACCCTTGGCTCCAGCCCTGTGGTGGTTATCTGTTTCAGGGGGGTTGGATTAAGCAGGCCACTTCAGTCCTGTTGAATCATCATGAGGGAAGGCTTGCCACTTGATTTTGAGGCTCTTGGATCCCCAGAGCAGAGTGCCTTTCAATATCCCAATTGATATTTGCAGCAATCTGCTTTAGAAGACTTGTCACAGTTTGTGCAATCTTTGGCCCAATGTCCCACCGTCTACAGATTAGGCATTTGCCTCATGCCTTGTCCTTCAAGGACTCAGGGTTTGCCACAGGGCTTCCCTGGAGGGCAGCCAGCATCTGGGCATGTCTTGTCTCTTTCCTTTTCTCCCTTTCCTGGGCATTGGCTTCCCTCTGCTATAAAAGGTATTGGTGGCTGTCTGGACCATCTCGTCTAAAGAGACAGCAGGGTCCTGATGCTGTAGCTGTTGTAACTTAATCCTGATGCCTGATACACATTAGGACAAGAATTTGTCCTTTAAAATCACGTGTCCCTCAAAAGTGTCTGAGTCCAGATTGGTAAACTTTTGGAGAGCCTCTTTTAGCCTTTCCAGAAAGGCAATGGGGTTCTTGTTGGGCTCCTGATTTATTCCTGAGACCTGGCCATAGCTGATTGCTTTTTGTTGGGCTGCTTTTAGACCTGCATTTACACAGATTAGAAAATGATCCCTTTCCCAGAGGTGCTCAGGGTCATTATAATTCCAGTTAGAATCTGAGGAGGGGACCACAGTTTCCCCTACTAGGTATTTATCGTTTGACATGTGAAGCCCCATAGCATACCTTCAGGCTTCCTTTAAGACCCTAGTATGCTCAAGGTCAGATAAAGTTTGACTAAATGTGACCATGATTTCCTTCCACATCAAGTCAAAGGCCAAGGTAATGTGTTGGAATGTATCTATATATTTGCCTGGGTCATCTGTATAGCTTCCCAGGTCTTGTTGGATCTGTCTTAGTTCTAAGAGGGAGAAGGCCTTATGGACCCAGGTTGGTCCAAATTCTCTTCCAGTTTCAACTAAGGGACATACTCATGTTGGCTTTTGTGGAGGGGGTGCTCCCAGATATGGGGCCAAGTATGGATACAAGGAAGGAGCAACAGGCAACTCGGGAGTTGTGGGAGGCGAGCCTTCATGGGGAGGGGCTCCTTCTTTTGGTTGTTTGTGCCTAACATTTGCCTAGTAGGCTCACTTTTAGGGCATACAACAACCCCATACTTAAGACAGAGTCTCTTCATATCTCTTAGTCAGAAGAAATTTTGGACATAGGGGATCTCTGTCCATTTCCCTTGTCTTTTGCATAAAAGTCTAGCTGCAGGATGATATTGTAATGTAAACTCCCATCCTCAGGCCAGTGTTCCTTGTCCCCCCAGAGGATACCATGGCCATGCAATGGCACAAAAGAATTTTAAGCAACTTCTCCTTAGGTTTAGAGGAGCAAACAGTTTCCAGTTAACAAGGATGCATCTTAAGGGCATCTGCCAGGAAGTGGATTGGTTATTTCTTATCTTAAAGACAGTGATGACAGGGAGGAAAAGAAAAAAAGACCAAATAATAATAATAATAAGCCTCCTATTTCCATGGGCGGACTTCCTTAGTGGTGAGTCTTTTTGAAGCTTATCCTACCCAGTACTGTTGCAACCGGAGAGCCAGGCATCCCCAGGTCAGGGTGCAGATCCCCGGGTAGGCTGAGGCATGGCAGCCTCCTGGAGATCAAATCCCCGGGCAGACTGAGGCAGATTGACCTCCCAAGAATTGGGTCCCTGGGAAGGTTGAGGTGTATCAGCCTCCTGGGATCCTTGGACTGGTGGATCCTTGAGCAGGCTGAGGTGTGACAACTTTTCAAGGACCAGATCCCTAGGCAGGTCAAGGCAGGTTAACCTCTTGGGACTCCTGGACTGGATTTGGCATCCCCAAAGTCTCCAGCATGACCAGTGTTGGGTAGGATTAAGGGGTTGTAATCTTAACTCATTGCTGGTTTGTCCACCATGGATGGGAATAGATATCATGATGTAAAACAATCCAAACCTGTGCTCTGAGACTGAGAACCTGGTGAAACAACTATAAGCTATATCCTCGTATTGCTTTGAGGGAATTCAAGTCACTGATTTCCTCCCCTAGTCCTCCATGAGAGCAGTTTGGAGTGTTTCCAATGGTAAACATTTCATTGTCATAGACCCATTTAGGTAATAACAGAAGTAATGACAAAGGAGTGGGTTATATGGTCCTGTTAAGGGCCTTAGAGTATTTTAATAATAAGCAGAGTGGAATGATATTGCCTACAAAGGGGCAGGATCTTGTTGTAGGAATTAGTAAGTGGCTTAAGAACAAATTGATAAGAGGCAACAAATAGGATGTTCCATAATGTAGAGTGAAGATTTGATCCAGAGGTATGTTTGTAACTTTAGGAGAAAGGTGGCAAGAGTTTGAGCCCAAACGGCCTTCAGGGCTAACTCCTAAAGTGGCAAACGTTATGCCTGGAAGCCCACTTGCCCTTGAATGGATACTACCAACAGACTGACTTATGGCAGGCATTATGTGATTGTCACCTGCCCTAGCGGGTTCACTGAGAAATGCTGTTGTTGCACATGTTGCAGGAAACATGGAAGATGAAGGCTTGAATATCTAGTTCAGTAGTTCAGTTTAGTGGCTCAGTCGTGTCCGACTCTTTGTGACCCCATGAACCGCAGCACACCAGGCCTTCCTGTCCAACATCAACTCCCAGAGTCCACTCCAACCCATGTCCATTGAGTCAGTGATATGATCCAACCATCTCATCCTCTGTCGTCCCCTTCTCCTTCTGCCCTCAATCTTTCCCAGCATCAGGGTCTTTTCAAATGAGTTAGCTCTTTGCATCAGGTGGCCAAAGTACTGGAGTTTCAGCTTCAACATCAGTCCTTCCAATGAACACCCAGAACTGATTTCCTTTAGGATGGACTAGTTGGATCTCCTTGCAGGACAAGGGACTCTCAAGAGTCTTCTTCAACACCACAGTTAAAAAGCATCAATTCTTCAGTGCTCAGCTTTCTTTATAGTCCAACTTTCACATCCATACATGACCATTGGAAAAACCATAGCCTTGACTAGACGGACCTTAGTCAGCAAAGTAATGTCTCTGCTTTTGAATATGCTATCTAGGTTGGTCATAACCTTCCTTCCAAGGAGTAAGCGTCTTTTAATTTCATGGCTGCAATCACCATTTGCCTGGAGTAACAGGCAAATTTGGCCTTGGAGTACACAATGGAGCCCACTGTGATTTTGGAGCCCCCAAAAATAAAGTCTGACACTGTTTCCACTGTTTCCCCATCTATTTCCCATGAAGTCATGGAACCAGATGCCATGATCTTAGTTTTCTGAACGTTGAGCTTTAAGCCAACTTTTTCATTCTCCTCTTTCACTTTCATCAAGAGGCTTTTTAGCTCCTCTTCACTTTCTGCCATAAGAGTGGTGTCATCTGCATATCTGAGGTTATTGATATTTCTCAAGGAAATCTTGATTCCAGCTTGTGCTTCTTCCAGCCCAGCATTTCTCATGATGTACTCTGCATATAAGTTAAATAAGCAGGGTGACAATATACAGCCTTGACGTACTCCTTTTCCTATTTGGAACCAGTCAGTTGTCCCATGTCCAGTTCTAACTGTTGAGTATTGCTGAAGCCTGGCTTGGAGGATTTTGAGCATTACTTTACTAGCATGTGAGATGAGTGCAATTGTGCGGTAGTTGGAGCATTCTTTGGCATTGCCTTTCTTTGGAATTGGAATGAAAACTGACCTTTTCCAGTCCTGTGGCCACTGCTGAATTGTCCAAATTTGCTGGCAGATTGAGTGCAACACTTTCACAGCATCATCTTTCAGGTTTTGAAATAGCTTAACTGGAATTCCATCACCTCCACTAGTTTTGTTTGTAGTGATGCTTTCTAAGGCCCGCTCGCCTTCACATTTCAGGCTCTCTGGCTCTAGGTCAGTGATCACACCACTGTGGTTATCTGGGTCATGAAAATCTTTTTTGTACCGTTCTTCTGTGCATTCTTGCCACCTCTTCTTAACATCTTCTGCTTCTGTTAGGGCTGTACCATTTCTGTCCTTTATTGAGCCCGTCTTTTCATGAAATGTTTCCTTAGCATCTCCTATTTTCTTGAAGAGATCTCTAGTCTTTCCCATTCTATTGTTTTCCTCTGTTTCTTTGCATTGATCACTGAGGAAGGCTTTCTTATCTCTCCTTGCTATTCTTTGGAATTCTGCATNAGGTCCATACCATTTCTGTCCTTTATTGAGCCCATCTTGGCATGAAATGTTCCCTTGGTATCTCTAATTTTCTTGAAGAGATCTCTAGTCTTTCCCATTCTGTTGTTTTCCTCTATTTCTTTGCATTGATCACTGAGGAAGGCTTTCTTATCTCTCCTTGCTATTCTTTGGAATTCTGCATTCAAATGGGTATATCTTTCCTTTTCTTCTTTGCTTTTCACTTCTCTTCTTTTCACAGCTATTTGTAAGGCCTCCTCAGACAGCCATTTTGCTTTTTTGAATTTCTTTTTCTTGGGGATGATCTTGATTCCTGTCTCCTGTATAATGTCACGAACCTTCATTCATAGTTCATTAGGCACTTTATCTATCAGATCTAGTCCCTTAAATCTATTTCTCCCTTCCAGTGTATAGTCATAAGGGACTTGATTTAGGTCATACCTGAATGGTCTAGTGTTTTTCTATACTTTCTTCAATTTCAGTCTGAATTTGGCAGTAAGGAGTTCGTGTTCTGAGCCACAATCAGCTCCCAGTGTTTTTGCTGACTATATAGAGCTTTTCCATCTTTTGCTGCAAAGAATATAATCAATCTGATTTCAGTGTTGACCATCTGGTGATGTCCATGTATAGAGTCTTCTCTTGTGTTGTTGGAGGAGGGTGTTTGCTATGGCCAGTGTGTTCTCTTGGCAGAACTCTATTAGCCTTTGCCCTGCTCCATTGTGTACTCCAAGGCCAAATTTGCCTGTTACTCCAGGTGTTTCTTGACTTCCTACTTTTGCATTCCAGTCCCCTATAATGAAAATGACATATTTTTTGGGTGTTAGTTCTAGAAGGTCTTGTAGGTCTTCATAGAACTGTTTAACTTCAGCTTCTTCAGCATTACTGGCTGGGGCATAGACTTGGATTACTGTGATATTGAATAGTTTGCCTTGGAAACGAACAGAGATCATTCTTTCGTTTTTGAGACTGCATCCAAGCACTGCATTTTGCACTCTTTTGTTGACTGTGATGGCTACTCCATTTCTTCTAAGGGATTCCTGCCCGCAGTAGTAGATATGATGGTCATCTGAGTTAAATTCACCCATTCCAGTCCATCTTAGTTCGCTGAGTCCTAGAATGTCGATGTTCACTCTTGCCATCTCTTGTTTGATCACTTCCAGTTTGCCTTGATTCATGAACATAACATTCAGGTTCCTATGCAATATTGCTCTTTACAGAATCGAACCTTGCTTCTATCACCAGTCACATCCACAACTGGGTATTGTTTTTGCTTTGGTTGCATCCCTTCATTCTTTCTGGAGTTATTTCTCCACTGGTCACCAGTAGCACATTGGGCACCTATCGACCTGTGGAGCTCAAATTTCAGTGTCCTATCTTTTTTACTTTTCATACTGTTCATGGGGTTCTCAAGGCAAGAATACTGAAGTGGTTTGCCATTCCCTTCTCCAGTGGACCACATTTTGTCAGAACTCTCCACCATGACCCGTCCATCTTGGGTGGCCCCACAGGGCATGGCTTAATTTCATTGAGTTAGACAACGCTGTGGTCCATGTGATCAGATTGGCTAGTTTTCTGTGATTGTGGTTTCTATCTGTTGCCCTCTGATGCCTCTCTCTGTGCCTACAATCTTACTTGGGTTTCCATTACCTCAGACTGGGGTATTTCTTCACAGCTGCCCCAGCAAAGCCCAGCCACCACTCCTTACATTGGTCGTGAGGTAGCGCCTCTCTGCCACTGCTCCTGACCTTGGATGGGATTGGATATTATACAGTATTTCCTCCCAAAAGCCAGCTATTTTCTGGTGTCCCTCCAGAAGATGGTAGAGGCTACATTGCAGGCTTTGACAAGACTCAGGAAAAGATCAAGAAACAGGAGGGAAGGGGGCAGGGCACAACTTTTGACAGAATGACATAGCCTAAGGGTATAGCATAAACAGATTAAAATTAAATGGGTCCAAGATGACAAGAAAAATTTAACTAAACCTTGATTCTCAATCTGCAAGCTAAATGACACACCCAGAGGTGCCAGGACAGTTCCAAGGCACTGTCAAAACATACAGGAGTGGGTGGCTCCCTAATTGTTTGAATGAGCCACCCACTCATTAGCATATGAAAACTAACCACCACACATTCCATGGCCACCACATTCACCCTCTATGATGGCCCACACTCTTGGAGTGTGCCTCTCTCTAAATCTGAACAAATCTACCTCTTAACTATCACAGTGTCTTTCAGTGAATTTTTGCAATGAGACAGCAAGAGCCTGAGTTTCATTAGGCACTGAAGCCAGGCACCATGGGTTTTGGCCGGGCTCAAGATCAGGGAGAAAGGAACTGAAGGACGGGAGGAAAAGCAGTGGGAAAAATGTGCAGAGGAATCTCCTTCATAACCTGCCAGAAAATCTGCTAAATACCTGACCTGTGCTCACAGTTTTCATTGGCTTGATCCTTGGCACAAAAAAGATTAAGGACAGAAGAATCTCCACCCACTTGGACAACAGCTACTAAGTACCCTTGACAGAGCCCCTTAATTACACCTATTGCTGCTTGCCGGTTTGAGGAAACAAAGAATGAGAGATTGTAAAGGAATTAAGATTTTGTTAGCCATATGTCCTTTCAGTCATAGAAACAAAGACTTCCTACCCCAACAGGAGGTCTTCTGGAATCTCATACTGAACCACGTGAGCTTTCTGCTGAGTTTGTTTTTGCTGTCCGGGTTTCCAGCACTCTGGGCTTCTTGTCACTTCTACTGTGCTGGGTTTTCCTCATGTTCAGCTTCCACCACAGGAGCTTTTGCCAAATTGGACTTCTGCTGTGTTTGGCTCCCACCTCTCAGGGGCTGAACAGAAGGTTGTTTCAGCCAGGTTAAATCTGAGAAATGGTAACATATATGCTGGGAGAGTTTATAATTTCCTTGGTTCTGTCTCACCACAGCAAAAAATTTGAAGTGATGGATGGATCAGTGTTGACTAGTGTTACAGCTCAGTTTTATTTGGCAAGCAAAGGAAAATACATCCTCAAGGTGTGGGGGCAGGCAGACCCAAAAGAAGCAAAGAGAAGAGAGGCATGTGGCTCAATTTTTGCTCCTCTTTTTACATGTTTTTTCTCCTCCCCTTGACCTGCCTTGTGTAAATTGGGCTAGACAGGAGGGCTCTTTGTTTTACCTGAGGTTCTCACCCCATACCTTGCACCTTCCTTTGTTCTGTTTTTCACGTGCTTTTTCCTTTCTTTGTCTTTTAGCCACTGCCATTATGGACTCCCCTTTCCTATTCCAACTACCTAACACAGTGATCCCAGACAAAATTACTGTCCAAAAGTGCAAGAAGCTAGTAAGTTTGGATGGTTGGGTTATGCCACAACAGATGAGTGATACTAAGTTTGTGGTGTGTTGGAGACTGCTCTTACCACATCACAAAAGCCAAGTGTGGGCAGCTTGACTCAGCTCCAGATACTCTACACTTAGTGATGTCAGATCACTAGCATGAACTGGACCATTTTATTAGTGCTAACTTGTTTGCATGTGGAAATCAACAATCTAGAGCTTTTTTCAAGAGAGCACTAGTTAAGCACTTTTAACACATAACCAGATCCAGTCATGTAGAAGCAGAGAGGATAACAACTACTTGGCAACAAGGGAACAGAGTTGAAAAACCCTGTCAGGGCTGTGGACAGAAGCAATATTTGGGAACCACTGAGGTTGCTCATTCTGATGGTTGAGGGTTTGGGAGCTGCTACTGCTGTTGGGAAGTGAAAGTGGAGAGTGAAAAAGTTGGCTTAAAGCTCAACATTCAGAAAACGAAGATCATGGCATCCGGTCCCATCACTTCATGGGAAATAGATGGAGAAAGAATGGAAACAATGTCAGACTTTATTTTGGGGGGCTCCAAAATCACTGCAGATGGTGATTGCAGCCATAAATTAAAAGATGCTTACTCCTTGGAAGAAAAGTTATGACCAACCTAGACAGCATATTCAAAAGCAGAGACATTACTTTGCCAACTAAGGTCCATCTAGTCAAGGCTATGGTTTTTCCTGTGGTCATGTATGGATGTGAGAGTTGGACTGTGAAGAAGGCTGAGTGCTGAAGAATTGATGCTTTTGAACTGTGGTGTTGGAGAAGACTCTTGAGAGTCCCTTGGACTGCAAGGAGATCCAACCAGTCCATTCTGAAGGAGATCAACCCTGGGTGTTCTTTGGAAGGAATGATGCTAAAGCTGAAACTCCAGTACTTTGGCCACCTCATGCGAAGAGTTGACTCATTGGAAAAGATTCTGATGCTGGGAGGGATTGGGGGCAGGAGGAGAAGGGGACGACAGAAGATGAGATGGCTGGATGGCATCACTGACTTGATGGACGTGAGTCTGAGTGAACTCCGGGAGTTGGTGATGGACAGGGAGGCCTGGCATGCTGCAATTCATGGGGTCGCAAAGAGTCGGACACGACTGAGTGACTGAACTGAACTGCTGTTGAGAGTTGTACTGCCAGTGGATATCAGTTTGGACAGCTGGTACTTAGCTCATTATGTTCTACTGGGAGCCACTGTACTATTACAATATCCATCAGGCCTGAAAAGGGCCTTGGGACCACCTGCCTGCACACAGGGCAGACACATTGTATAAGATATTGTATTGGATATAGGCTAAGCTTCTCTAGCAAAGCGATTCCAATGTGATGTCTCAAGTGGTATAAAGTTTATTTCTCTCTCTCATTACAGTCCATGAGGAAGTGAACCATACCATGTGGGCAGGTGGGTTTGTTTCCTCATGTCTTCTCAATACCCAGCTTATTCTTAATGTGTTACTCTTCCATCCCTCAGGGTGTGATCCTTGTCTCATTGGCAATGAGTCAAAGCTGCCTCATTGGCATGACATCTGGTATCTAGTCTGTAGATAAGGTAATAAAGATAAACAGAAGATGTATAGTTTATCTTTATGGTAAAGAGACAGCACTTACATACATCATCTATGCTCACATACCATTGATAAAAAAAAAAAAAAAAAAAACCTTATTCATATAATCCACCCAGGGATATGGATAAATCTGTGTCTGAGCAGCCACGTGCCCAGCTCATGGGACTGTTGTCTGTTACTAAAGGTGGAAGAGAAGAATGAGGTTGGGGAATGATTACTGGTCTCTGCTACATCAAAAATGACCATTTGTAGAGTCATCCATTCATCTAACTGACTTTCCTGGTGGCTCAGACAGTAAAGCGTCTGCCTACAATGTGGGAGACCTGGGTTCAATCCGTGGGTCGGGAAGATTTCCAGGAGAAGGAACCCACTCCATATTCTTGCCTGGAAAATTCCATGGATGGAGAAACCTGGTAGGCTACAGTCCATGGGGTTGCAAAGAGTCGGACACGACTGAGCTACTTCACTTTCACTTTTATTCATCTAACAAACATGAATCGAATCCTATCATGTTGTTTTTGTTCAGTCAAAGGTCATGTCTGACTCTTTGCGACCCATGCACTGCAGTACATCAGGATTCCCTGTCTTTCACTCTCTCTGAGTTTGCCCCAACTCATGTCTATTGGGTTAGTGATGCTATCCAGCCACCTCATCCTCTGTCACCCCTTTCTTCTACCCTCAATCTTTCCCAGCATCATATAACATATTTTAGGTGTGCAGATCATAGAGAAGAAAAACTCGGTTCTTAAAGTTCTTACAGCGTAAGAGACATCTAAATAGATAGAATGTAATATATGAAGTTGAAAAGTACTGTGAACAAAATATCATGGGATCCCAGAATAAAAATCAAATAACTGCCTGAGGGGGTTATGAAAGGTTTTATTGAGTTGGAATGTAAATAGAGTGTTGAAGAATATCTAGACATTTACAAAACAGAAAAAGAAAGGCATTATAAGCAGAATAAGTCCCTTGACATTTACAGCATGTCTGAGATAGGTCGAACTTAAGTTGTAGCCTCCAAAATTGCAGTCTTAGAAACCCAGCCCTCAAAAGTGTGGAGGAAAATGTAGCTTGAAGGGAAAAAAAAAGTATTAGCCAAAAATATTTAAATCATGTATTTATTTTTAATTGGAAGATAATTGCTTTACAACATTGTGCTAATTTCTGCTGCACAAAAATGTGGATCAGCCATACGGATATATATATACCACCTCCCTCTTAAGCCTCCCTCCCACCCCTCATCTCACCCTTCTAGGTTATCACAGAGCACCAAACTGAACTCCCTGTGTGCTATACAGCAGCTTCCCACTAGCTATCTATTTTGCATGGTAATGTATATATGTCCATACTACTCTACCAGTTCTTCCCACTCTCCTTCCCCTGTTATGCCCACAAGTCCATTCTCTGTACCTGCAATGAAGTCAATGTTAAACAAAAAAGTTTTTGCCATCAAAAATTCTGAATGTGGGTGTCTCCTGAAGCCTTTTGGATGTTACTACCTTTGCACACATTCTGTTGCAATCAATCCATTAACATTCTCTCACAAAACATTTTCTGATGTAATATTTTATAACTCTAAAGCAAGCTTTCGCTTAAGGCATAGTCCCTTTCAAAATTTTAAAGACATTATGCTTTTGAATTCAATAACAAATTTATAAATTGCAGTTTATGGAATGGAATCACTAAGATGTTTTATTTTTATAGTCATTTCCAGGATTCAGTTACTAAATCCTTTTCTTTTTAATCAGGTGATAAAGAAAATAGCAGTTCATAGATTTATCAAGAGGAAAGAATTTTCTGTGGTCAGACAGAGAAAATAGATATTAACCTCGAAATAGCTTTATATATTTTATTGAAATACTAAAAGCTTTGAAGGAGAAGAAAACTCAAATTAATCCAGTTTGACAAGCTGATTCTTTCTATTTCTAATGAGCTTTCTAACTGAATTCACTACCCTCCCCACCCACTTTTACTGAAATAGTTTTTGTAGATATAATTAAGGGGGTAACTCATTTTTGAATTCTTGACTTTTTCTTTTGAAAAAAGAATCAAATGTCAATTACATTGTGAACCATATTTAATGAAGTAGCTTTCCCTGCCATTTTACTGAAGACAATGGAGTAACAAAACCATTAAGAGATTCAGGTTTTTGAAAGCCCTCATTAACTTTGTACTATAATACCCTGGGAGCTAGGACTCTTGGGTAATGCAATTTGTTCACTTGGTTCTGACACAGTAATTTCTGTACTTCGGGTAGGAAAGGAGAAGGGGGAAACTGACGGGGTTTTACTGAATGTGTGCATATTTGGAAATGGATCATATAACTGAATTGCTTCTCCAATTACACAGTAGAATAAATGCTCAATATACCTAATGAGGTGAAAGATAACCAGTAAAAAATTGCCTAATATTCTAAAATTATTTTCAATAATGATTATTAGTGCATAATGGAATTACATTTTGCTGGATTTGGAAGAAAGTCAAATTCTCTATTGTTGCAAGTTTCTGCATTCCTTAAAAATGTTGACAAAAATGTTTATTTAATCATTAGAAATAACCCTGAAAAAAATAAAGTGGAGCTAGTGCAAGTATTTGAAAGAAATATATATATATTTATATCCTAATCAACAGTTATTACATTAAAAATAGTAGTTTGTGTGTGTGTGTGTGTTTTTTTTTT